>JBBIGC010000024.1:11065748-11080198 GCA_037576955.1 Lepidarchus adonis
TCCCGGGACGGTTCGCTACCGGGGGGTGGACCGCAACCGACGCTTGGACTCCGTTGATAACGGCGTGCCGTTCTAGTATTTCATTTTTTCTTTTTTTAATAACTCTGCAAAAATGTCAATATGGGGCGCTGTGTGTACATTAATGGGTTGTGTGTACATTAATGGCTGCAATATTACAAAGAGTGAAAAATGTAAAGGGGTCTGAATATTTTCCATACCAACTGTACATCTTAAATTAATATAAAAATCATATTGTTTTAGTTTACTTTTTAGTGTCTTGCTATTTTTATGAATAAAATGTTTTAATTTAATTGTAGAGACTGTGCAGCATCACTAGATAAAATTGCCTCTTTTTTAAGATTATTTAACTGCTAAATTACAGATGTCCAAGAAAGCAGACAACTCTCAGTTTAAAACCCCCACGAAGAGGGCACATGGACAAGCAAACAACAGCACAACCCCCAGCAAGATAAGAAAGGTACTGTAAATAAACAGCTGTTTGTTTAAAGTTGGCAGCTTATTACAAACCCTTCATCCATCTCCTCATTCACTTCCTGCTAGACGCCTAGTCAGGCTGCACTTCGCACCACCACAATGAGCAGCAGTAGCAGCATTAGCAGTGTTCCCAACACCTTTCTTTGTGTGCCTGGCAAGCCTCCCCTCTCAGCCAAGGTAAAACCACTCATAATCTCTTCTCTTTTTGTTGTGCTTTATGTTGGAAATACAGACTGAAAGTGTACTGCAATATAATGTCATTTTTAGCAATTGCTTTGACTTGCACTAGAGGGTGCTGTTGCACAACAATACATGTTCATAAATGTGACTGAATTGAGATTTGACAAGTTCATATAATGGTCAGCTTCCTTACTTATGGCTGCTCTGTGTCATTAGACACTGAGGGTAAATAAATGCTGAAAAGACTGTGCCTTTTGCTTGCCTAAAGCTGGCTTTATTGGAAAGAGGTTTATTGATTCAACAAAAGCTCATTTTCTTGGTCCATCAGAGGATTAAGACTTCAGAGGCTTCAGTCTCCCCAACACCACTGCAGGAGTTTAACAGTGATAAGACGCCTGTCTCCATCAGCTATTCAGACTTTACAGTGAGTAAAATTCTTTAGTGCTTTTCAGCAGTAAGCTTTTGAATAATTAAAATAAAAGCCTTTTAATAAAAATTGTTGTTCTTCCATGGAAGGATTAATATGCAGTAGCAATTTTCTTGAAGTTATTTATTCTTTTAATTCTCTTAATTTGAACTATGTATATGATTTCCTCCCACAGAGTGAGCTCTCCAGAAAGGCCAGTCACGACGCAGTGTTGAACTCCACTGTTCGAGACGTGCTGTGATTTGTCTTTAAACTGTACATCTTTTTACTTTATTTTCATCATAATGTAGGTCATACTTAGGTCAATATAAAGTGCCACTAACCTTTGTAAATGGCACTGAATATTTCAAGGTGTTTATGTATGTTTGGTGCAATGTTATTTTTTAAAGAGCTTATATTTTTGCAGTGAATGCAGTTTTTTTCTATACTTTTTTTAAGTCTGGTGTGTATAGTACTATTCATTTTAAAGGGCATGCAAATATGCATGTTAAATGCCAAATAAATAGCAAAAACTTTACCCCTTTTGAATGAGTTGACTCAATTTGTGATCTAAGCCAGCCTGGTTGGTAGGCAGGAATGCTTTGGGTTTCAGCATTTATAGAGCTCCTAGTTATCTTTTATGATTGCAAGTGGTGCTGACAGATAGTATGTATTCAGGTGTGGGAGTGTCAGAATATGTCCTAGTATAATATAGATATTATTATTCGTTTTTGAATTGGGTTGATATGTGATTGATTTTTTAAGGTATTTGTTGTGCTCCTGAAGAGCATAGTGTGCAGGTGATGCTCAGCTACTGCACTAATGTTATGGATATGTAATATGCATTTATTTTATGTTTAGAAACCTACAGAGAGATGGAACATTCTTCTCCACAGTCCAGTTCAGCTAATAATTTTTTTTTTCAGTACTATTTTTTTTGTAAACACATATAGTAAAGTTCTGGATTTCAACTTTAGTCCATGATTCCAGTTTCCATTTATTTATTCATTTATTTTAAGCCACTCATTCAGGACTGGGTCACAAAGCTGAAGCAAGCTAAAGAGGGCAGGGCAGATGTTTCGTTCCCTGGCAATATCCATCAGCACCTTCAAGGTGTTCCCCTGCCAACTGAAATGTGCATTGATCAGCCAGAATATTAACACCACCTGTCCTAATATTGTATAAGTTGCCTTCAAGCCACCAAATCGGCTGACTATCCGACTGTTGTGCACTGATACTTTTCTATATAGCAGCTTAACTTTAGGATCAGACCACACAAACCTGCCCTGATCATACGAATCAATGAACCTTGAGTACCCATGATCTTGTGGACTTCTCCAGTTGTCCTTTATTGAACCACTTTTGTACTGGGTACTACTGTAAATTTTAATGTTTTGGTTAATCTAATCAGTGTATAATTCTTGCAGCCTGCCCTGTGATGTCCTATATTTCTGCATTTGGTTTGTGTTACCTTGTGAGATGCGCTGTTTGGAGAACATAGCTACTGGTAGGGTCGCCAAAGTAGACTGAGGAGCTAGACCAAAAACGGAGAGGGAGACCAGGGCTAATTTCTGTAGATGGTCAGTGAAGGGGTGTTCATAGACGGGTATCTCGTAGCTGGGCGTGCCACCTGTTTCGGCCAGGGTCACTGTCCTCTTTGGACCCACCACATCCAAGGGGAGGTTAGAGGTTAGGTGTGAAACTACAATGGTGGCAGGTGGCAGAAGCTTCAGTGGATTGGAAGATTCCCATCTCCATATCTCATCTCACAGTCCCTGAAGTGTTTTTGCTTACTGTGGAAGCAGAGAGTTCTTGTATTTCACCTGCGTCTACTTTTTACCTTAAAATTACTCTGTATGGTCCATATGTTAACTGTGTTCTAGATCTTTGAGATCTGCGAGTCGCATTTTGAATGCTGCCCAATTTGTAATGGGCTCTTTTGAGCAGTGGTATAATGGTTGCATGCTTTTGTGCTAACATGGAGCATTATGTAATTAATAGTTCATTATTTGCCTCTCTCTTCTGAACTCCATCTTGCTGTGTAGAGAGCAGAATGAAAAGAATGGTAAATTGATCATACAAGGTTCTTGTGTAACAAAAGTAACTGTAATTAAGTTTCAATCAGTGAATAGATACAATACAGAGTTCTTTTTCTTTCTCTTTTTTAATAAAACCACAATCCCAGATCTGTCCCACAGATAACATTACATAGTATTAGAACACAGCTCAAAGTGAATACAAGATATTATTTTAGGAAATGTCACACAGTGACAGTCGTCATTGCTCCTCGTTTCAGAAGCCAGAACTACAAATTGTAAAATAAATATAGCAGGAAAGTCATGAGCCACATTCACCTTCCCCATGCTGATAATTGACAAAGTGGGTGTTTTGATGAAACACTGAAAATTATGGTGACGTAAGCAGCTCTAAATAATGTCTATTACTTGAGCCATTCAACAAGCGACATGACTTTTCTTGACATGGCAATGGGAAGTAAAAAGAGAGTGAGAAGTACACTTGTCATCTATAATGTTTACAGTCTTGGGCAGATGCACTTTGCTGAACTGGAGGAAAATGTCAGTTACATAAATGAGAACAACTGAGGTGAGAGCACAGTTGAAAATATGTTCTGTGAAGAAAAGCTTTGTCTTGCAGGTACCCACTCTGCCGTCCTGTGCACTTGATTTTGTTTTTCTGGGTTTTAAACGTCTCTTTCTTTCTGGAATGCTAATTATTTCCTACATTATATTGTGCCTGCCTTACCCTTTGCATCTATACATGATCTGAGCCAGGCCTGAGAGATGCCCCTATACAAGGTTCAGGCTGGCAATAGGTAAAATCCATGTACGTTTTAATCTCATCTGAAGACACGTCTTCCACCCATGGGTCGATGTTTCTTCATTGTAACAGCTTGTTGCCATCTGAAGGTCAGTCTTTACTTTGCTATAAAACGCCAGCAGACTCCTGTGATTCCTGCTCACTAGAGAGGATTCGTTTGCCATTGTCACTGTAGCTTCTGTTGGGAAGAAATGACAGTCTGTTGAGGAAAAAATATTGATTTTAGTTTGCTAGTAGTGTAAACATCAGTATCCCAACATACAAAACCCTTTTTTGTAAAATTGTTGCAATGAAAATATTCAGTTTGTACATTTTCCTAAATCTTTCTTTAACTGACAAAGAAATAACTGATTTCTAATGTTTTAGTAGACAGTCTTTATATTTTGTTAGGATAAGCTTGTTTAAAATGTGATGCCTGCAACACACTCTAAAACAGGGCAAAGGAAAGTTTAAAGAATATTAGTTTCACCATTTTGGTACACAAGAAGGTGAGTGGGTCGTGATTGGACATTTAAAGAGCATCAACCAAAGGCTCAGAATTTGTAAGCAAAGATGGGTAGTAGCACTTTGTGCCAAATGTCATGAAAGTATTGTTAATCAATTCAAAAAACAACATTTCTCACTTTGAGACGACAAAGATCAAAGGTCTTTTGTCATCTACAGCAGTGGTCCTCAACCACCGGGCCGGAGGCCGCTTCCGGGCCACGGAGCATTTAGTTAAAAAAACAAACTTTTTTGATTCATTTGTAGCATCTAAGTATGTTCGAGACGTCAACTTTGCCGGTATTTTGAATTAAAGTCATGGAAGAAAACCCTGAGATCGCCACAACAGCACTGACAACTTATTCTGAAAGGATCGTTTACGTGTTACCATAGCGAGTAGAGCGCATGAGGGGCAGAGGACGATGTTACTCTGATCATTGTTAGCGCATTTCAGAAAGACGCAGCTAATAAAGTTACATAATTGCACAGTGGATTCAGGTTTTTTATTATATTTACAAAATACCACAGTTTTTGTGTTTGTCAAATCATTTTATTTTGTTGTTTTTAATCACGAGACATTAAACCGGTCTGTGGCACGGAAAAGGTTGGGGACCGCTGATCTACAGTACATAATGCCATGTAGGTCAAGGCCAGAACTCAGTGTTGAATGTGTATGAACTTTGTACCTGAAAGGTGCTAAAGCCCACATCTGTCATGGCCTGGGTGTATATCAGTACTCATGGCGTACATAGTATGTGTACTGCGTCATATAAAGTACTGTAATGGTCCAGGGCAGCTCCCATTGGCTGTGAGGGAGCAGGTGCATCATGGGAGTTGGGGAAACGCCCCTGTTTCATGCTGTTCATGGTGTTCTGTGTGTTTCAGCGGGCAGGAGAGATTGTAAGGGAGTGTTTGTGACATTTGGAGTGTTACTGTGGTTGTAGGAGCGAGCTGATGATGGAGGGCCAGACTCACAATGGATGTGACAAGTATGGCAAATGATAACTCGGTGGGTCTGGCCTCCATCACCATTTTTCCCTCACAGGTTCATACTTGTGCGTGTCCTTACCAGTAGGGGATGTACAGGGTACAGGTTGATCTTTTTAAAGACTGTTTGTGTAAGCAAATAAAACCTGGCCAACTTCTTGGTTGGTTCAAAAAGGGCATAACTTGTGTGCGAGTGGTCATTTAGTGGTTCTCCCTCTGGAGAACCATTACAGTACCATGTATTTTGGGATTTCAGAGAAACATGCTACTTTTAAGGCAATGTGTTCTCCTGTAAAGTGCATGGTTATTTTAGCAAGATGATGTCAGACCTCATTCTCAAGATGCAAGATGTATAAAACATTTAAAATCATACAACACTGTAGCTTTGTAGAGTCAGATTGCCTGTGCTTGACTGGTCTACCAGTTGTCCAGGCAATAAACAGTGGTGAAACTGTGGTAAACATGCCCCTGTCACTGATTTTTTTTATGTGTTGCAGGCAAATTATAAATGTGTTTTTATGTACATTTACAACAGTCACTAACAACATTGGAAATATATTTTTGTGCTTTTGCCAGTTAAAGAAAAAAAAGATTTAACATGTCACAATTTCTTATTGAATTTTAGAAAATGTCCCGATTTTTCTGAATGTGCACGTAGTACATAGAAGTTACAGAAAGGTTAAGGTATTTTATTTACATATTTAAATATTTACCTACTCAGTTACCTACTTCCTACTCAGTTACAAAATGCTGTTTCTTCCAAGTCCTGTGAAGTGCCTTCACATTTTTCTTTTTTTTAACATCATTGGACTGTGCAGGACGGGTGGAGGAGAGCTCTTAACTGCCAGTTCTGTGATGTCAGCTAGCAAACATGTGCTGGCTAGCATCACACTGACCGATGACCATTCTCCCCACCCTGAGAGAGCAAGGCCAATTATGCTCTCTTGGACTCCTGGCTACAGATACAGATTGCCAGTCACAGTCTTCTGGTGATTAGTCTGCTGTTTAGACATTTGTGCCAATAGTGTGATACAGAAGTGTGAACAAACAAACTCCAGTGAAATGAGGAAGTCATATATGCAACATTTACTTCAGAAACACATGCAGTCAGAGAATGTTATAGTGTTTCATACACCATACACAGCCATAATATTAATACCACTTACCAAATAACACCTTTCAGGATTAACATTTGTGCCAACTGGGCTAGCCTACATTCCCCACATGCATCAAAGAGCCTTGTTACCAATTTGGACCAGTGTTCGTATATACAGTATTATCTTCTGCATACACTCTACAAGTCCTGCTGTTTTGAAGGTGATCTGATGCTTGTCTAGCCATCACAATAAGGCCCTTCATCAAAATGGTTCAGATCCAAACAGGTGTCCATTTTTCCTGCTTAATTATCTGACTGTTCACTCGTTGCCTAATATATCCCACCTCCCTGACAGGTGCCAACTCAATGCCAATGTTCTGTACTTTACATGTCAGTGGTGTCAATGTTATGGCTGATCAGCGTATAGAAGAAAGGCAACAGAAAAATTTGGACATGCAGATTTGGCAAAAAATTGACAAACGGACATAATTCCACAGAAAATTATTAGAGGGACCATATCATGAACAAACAAAACATAGTCATTCAGTCCGTACATGGAAACTAGGATGCAAAAACAGCAATTTTTGGCATCACACATTGGCGTAATTTAAATATATTAATCTAATCGGCCTACAGCGGTTTAGCCCCCACCCATTCACAGTGACGTGAAAAGGATTCCATGCTGCTTTAATTTGATAAACTGATTTAATCGAGAGACAAGGCAGGGCAGCCAACAGAGATCATGGACATATATGTTCAGCCTTAAAGGCAGAATGACACAAACAGCCTGTTTAATAATAAAGGATGAAGAGTGGCTGGAAAAAAAGGCTCATGTGAAATGAATTATGACTATGAGTAAAAATTGCATTGTGTACATACATGGACAACGAAGTAGGATATGGCCCCTTGAAATGTCATTTCTTCTGGCAGGAAATGTCAACACAATCCACACTGATGACCAAAGGGGGTTTTACGTGAAGCCAAATTTCTCAGTTTTGAAGGATTATAAGGAGGCATACTTGTAGATCTGCGACACTGTGTCATGACCGAGAAATTTCTCTTCAAGAAATACCTCACGAACATCAAGACAACAAATTCAACCACAACATAGACACAATCATGATGCAGTACCTAGGCTGATGAGCCTGTCCATTGAATCTGTGTCTCAGGAGCTCCTGCAGAGCTGGTGAAGGAACCTCAATGCAAGTGCTCCTGATCAGCAACATGAAATACAACAGATAAGCCCAGTTATATTAACACCAACACTTAAATCTGCCCAGGCTTTGGCTTTTCTAAGACAGGGTCCACATCCTTATCAACACTCTTACAGTATATGTTTTGGTTAAACCTTATCTACAAAAAATAGACAAAAGCTGAAGGTCAGGAAGTTAATCTGGCCAGACAAAATGTACATACAAGGATACAAGCAAGAGTAGAAGGCAGAAGTCATCTAAATTTGGCCAGAGAGATTCATACGCTGCTTGTTATCAGTTTCATCAACACATCTGCTTTTTCTTGCTCTACTCCACATTTTCCTTTTTGGCTTTCCATTTTTTCCCCCTTCTGTAACCTGACAGCAGCTAAAAACTTCACTTATTAAATAGATCTGACCCTATTCAGGGTCCTCGTGAGGAAGGAGTTCATTTTTTGGAAACCAGATTAATTATAACGTATCTGAACGTAATAAAGCCACACAGACAGCATAACAGATCATTCAGCGATAAAATTCCAAAAGAGAGTCATCTTAAATAAAGCTCCTGAATTTGATCCAAAACCATTAAACACAGTTTATCCTCGTACAGGAAAAACATTATGCAAGAGGTTTTTTTTGCAATTATATCCGATGGAACACTCCACTTCCTGCCTAGCGTGATGTGGCCTAGTAGTACTTCTACTAAAGGTCAGGTGAATAATCAGCGAGTAGGGAGGGCTGTGTCCAGTTAAAGCATTATATTGAACAAATACGACATTTAAACAAGGCTTTCGATGAAAAAGAGCTGCAGAAACATGCTCTGTCGGAGATTAACGACTAAGATTGCTCCTTAACACCAGCGCAGAATTTCTCCGGCCCACCTGAAAGTAATCTCCGCTCTATTGCGTTTGATCCATTCTGCCGTTTTGTCTTCACAGGCAGAGGTTAATTCCAGAGACTTTCTTTAGAGTTACAGTATTGTAACAGCTTTATAGTGGACTTAAATTTCATACAGCAGTCTGGAAGTTAAGCCTGGTTGAATTACTGAAGGAACCTGATACTAAAACATCATCAGTCATGGAGCAGCAGAATGTGGTGCAGAAACTCTAAAAGTATCACATCGTGCGTATTAACTCCGCGCTCACTGCTGAACCTCAGCAGACCTTTGACACACACTGTAGAGCTTCAAGCACTCAAACTTGGCACAGTCTTTCATTATCATAACTTCAGCAACGTATCTGGCATGATCCATGCTAGAAAAGGAACAAAAAGTTCCCTAAAGAACATTTTGAGTATGAAGAATCTTTTTAAGAACCTCCATGCAATGTAATGTAAAGCTACTTATCAAACACTCCTCACAGAACCATAGTTTAAAGCCAAAACAGTATTTAGGAACCTCTATTTTAAGGTGTCAGCTTCTACCAGAGATCACATGTCTTCACTTCACATCAAAGTCTCTGATGTTGGTTAGTAGCGCCTGAATGCTCTTTATTTTATTAAAACACCACATGATAGCTATTTGGCAGTGTTAAATTTAGAGTGCATGTTTAACAGGCTGGAGCATGTTTGTGGCTGTGCAGGAGAAGCGGGAATTGATTGACTCGGATGAATTTTGTCTTGTAGAAAGCTTTCCTAAGTTTTGGTAGTGCATGACTGTGGAATTTTCAGCCTGGCTGCTAAAGAAGCCGCAAACGCACTCAGCTCGCCTTGACGGTCACATTTCTCATGCTCACTTTCACCTCTTCCTCTGTGTAAACTGACCAAGTTTGTTAAAAAGGTTCCTGTTCTAAATGTCCAGCAAATGTAGGAATATAGTCATTTCCTCTACAAAAGAAATAATATACTTGATTATCTACAAAGAACAACTTCTATATAGTACTTTTTCTCCAATGTTTAGTGCACAATTATTCTTTATTTTAAAATGCCATAGCCTTTGATTTGCCACATTGAATGTTTCATTATTTTCCCAATATGTATTTTCATCACATTGTCTATCAAACAGTAATTGTGCATTGCAATGTGTTCCCATTACAGGATGTGTACTAATTTCCACTCAGTCCTTTGCACACAACGGTAAAGCCTGGCTGCTGATATTACAGTGCACACTCTTCAGACTTCACAAGAACAGAGTGTTTACTATCCCAGAGTTCTCTGAGCAGTTTCTTTCATGGATCATAGCCCTTGCCAAAGTCAAATGCATGAAGTCTGTATCAACAATCATGGCAATTTTTCATCTTCTCTGAAATTATGAGGGAAGCTATGTCCATTTGAATGCATCCCAAGAAACGTTCTTCCATAAATTTGTGGTTAAATGCAGACTTTGGAATCTGAATTTAATTGGGTTTCCAAAATAAAACAGATAAATCACAAATGACAGCTTATGAAGCTCCAAAAAAAAAACAAATTACCATCAAAATACACTATTCAGAGAGATAGAGGTTTGAGTAATAAGTGGGAACTGAAAGGCATGCAGGCTTCATCTATAGGAAGGCCCACACCTGTTAACTATAACTTTTAATATAGTACATTCTCAGGGGTGTAGTTTGGGCAATGGAATTATGGGTTCTCAGATGAACTTAGCATTGCCAAACAGAAGAAACTCCCACTGTGCAGGTTTAGAGCTCAAAGAGGAGCAGGTTGTTGGCACTAGATGAAACATGAAGATGGTATTCTATAATATAAAGTTAACAAACCAGATGTTTAGATATTACTGAGGGTAAGAAAAGGTATATGTGAAAAATCCTGTCTAATGAATATGTGAACACGGGTTAAAGCCATACAGATCATATAAGAAAAGAAAATGATGACTAAATAGGTAAAGGGTTTGACAAAATTACATTCTGTTCTCCTAAACATACATGAAATGTCGCAGTGAAAGATCATGGAGATTACAGTTTACTGTCACACGGAAATAAAAGACTTTCATGGTACCCTTGGGTCAACAAGCATTTCTAGAAGGCATTCTTCAAGTCGTTCACATGAACCTTTACTATAATAAGACTTGGTGCGATAAGATCAGTAATCCAGTTCAGCTCCGTTCCCTCTTTTATGAGGTACATTATACTCATAATGTCCAGTAATACACCCCATATGTCAAAACAGATTCTTATGACTCGTGTGTTTTCAGACGCATTTACCAAAAAGGAAGGCCCATGTCTGTCTCAGGCTTCGAGCCTTTTGCCTAATACGAACATAGTGTTTCAACAACAGGTTTCAGTGGCTGGATAACATTTCTGACCTTGAGTCTGAGTAGAGAACGAATGCAATGTCCATAAACAGTCAAGAGAGTTATTGAAGAGAACAAGACTTTATAATTCTGGTTTTCTAGACAAATGCCAAAAAAATTATTTTACAGTGGCATTCAAAATTGACAATAATGAAAACTTTTAAAAGATTACTTTGGGTTAGAACCAATATTTACAGTTTTTCTGTGGACAAAATAGATATCGATTGGAATTAAAATGGCCCATGTTATGAAATGATGACCAAATAGGCACCAACTCAAGAGCTGGAGACGCATAATGACTTCAGAGCAGCACTTCAATGCACTCCTAAGTCCTTCTTTACTGACTGGCTTCGGATCAATTAGCCTTCCCACAGGTATCAGCTCCAGCTGAGGCAAGAAACATCTGCTGACATCAGGACAAGCTCTAGCTTTTAAAGCCATTAAGCTTAAGAGCTGCAATTAGTCTCCGAGAGCCATCTATGTCTGTATATCATTAACAAAACTGACACTTTTCACCGTCCCCAGTGGCTTTTCCTGTAAAAGACGACGTCCATGCGCCTTAAATAGCTACTGTTCCTTTTTTCCATGACACTAATGGGACAATGTCTGTAATATTATTTTCATGTTGGCTCAGAGTGATTTGAAATATGCATCAATTAAGGTGACACATTTTATTATGTATTATGAACATGCAAATTTTGTTTTTTTTTATTATTATTATAACGTTTGTTAGTTTTCTGCAACAACTGAGCCACTGTGCTGCTGTACAACACTGAGAGTTAGAGGGTGAGTGTACGCACTGTATAACATCACTGCTGTAACAAAACTGAACATCTTTAAGCTTTTTCACATTCCTTTTTTCAGTTTGTATGGGTTTATGCACCAAAACAGTTAATATTTATTTATATATCTATCATAATCCCCTAAGACTGATATATATATATAGCAGTAGCAGCTGAATTGCTTCTTATAACTTCAGGGGTCCGCTAGTCAGCTGCACACTGTTTATGTACAGTTTTTATGATTTCACAAAATTCATTTAAACTAGGTCATTTTTAAACTTAGTTTCTTGGAAAACAATAATATATTATACTCACTTTAATAAAGTGAAGAAAATATGTTTTAATGATATACCTTCTATTGTATGCCGATGTATCAAGTGTTGGACTGTTTCCACTGGTCATTCATTATGAAATGCTCACACAATATAAAGGGCATCTGGGATTAAAAAAAAATAAAAATATAAATACATTAAAAGGTAAAAAAAAAAAAAAGTTTTGATATAACAGTGATGGTATACAGTACGGGTCCATATTTATATATAATGTAGACTACATATTCAGACCTCTAACAGGTCACTCGTGCACAAACATAATTACTGCTCCTGCTGTGTTCTGCTGCTGCAGCTGGAAAACTTGCAGTGCCCTACATGCCCCCCTGCCAATCAACACATTCAGCAAAGCTGAGAGAATACAGAGATCCCCTGCTGTTATTTCCCTCCCAGCGGAACCTATTGCATTTTCAGGC
This sequence comes from Lepidarchus adonis, assembly GCA_037576955.1. Classification (NCBI taxonomy): domain Eukaryota; kingdom Metazoa; phylum Chordata; class Actinopteri; order Characiformes; family Lepidarchidae; genus Lepidarchus; species Lepidarchus adonis. The sequence continues at coordinate 11,078,179 of JBBIGC010000024.1, forward strand.
AAGGCATGGCAAATGGCAAAGCGTTTATAATTTTTAGAATGTACAAAATGTCCATTTGGTAAGTCCATTGAAAGAACAGTGCAATGGTACTTTTAGAGCTTGATCTTTTGGTGACTTATCTGACCACACAGACCGTAAATTTCCAGAACTAAAGAGAATATGGGTGGCCAAAAATATGCAGGGGGAATTTGCCCAGATATACCAAACCCAAATAAACTTAAAATCTAATTTAGATATACAGATCAAATCAAACCACAGCCAAATAGCTTGATCATTTGAAAAAATCCCAAACATCTGTGAGAAATAGATTGAATCCCTATGGCATATTGTTTCCCTTTCTGAAGCAAAGTTCTCACATATTTGTGTTATTTTGTGTAGAAATATATGTAAAATAGCCCATTCACAACAACAGACAGTTTGAAGTACACAAGTAGCAATAGAATATCAAATAATATATCGTGGTCTGTGCTTTAGTTCACCTCGGCCAAATCCTTGTTTCACTTAAATCTTCTAAAAATGATCTCTGACAGATTTGGCACCACTTTTACATTAGATCCATATGAATACAGGCAGCATGAGGCCAGCTCCTGGGCTATTAGAGTTGACATGTGTACAAAAGTTTGCTATTTGCTTGCAGTGAAGCACAGATTATTGAGCTCTATGTATGAGAAACTTGATAGGCCTTAAAAAGCAATGTCATAACTCATTGCAAAGCAATAAACTAAGAGAACCATTCATTAACATTAAAATATTGTATTTTTTGGTGTTTATCTGTTCATCAGCGAGGCCTAAATGGCCTTCCACAGCGCTGCACTACTACGTAAATGAGAGGTTTGCCAGTTGCAACTCGAATCGGATATGTAAACACACTTTTTTCCATGTTGTGTGTCATGTTGGGAAGCACTGACAAAGCAAGATCTGTGTAGCAGTTTCTCAAAAGGTGGATTCTTCTGCAGCTATTATGAACATAACTGTGACTTCCTTTTTTCTTTTTTCTTTTTAACAGTAATTTCCATTTTAACACAAATTTAACCATTTAAAAATGCATAAAAATTTGAAAAATGAAAATGAGTCTACAAACAAGATGACTCCTGACTCATTTTTAATATAATTAGTGAAATTTCACCAAAACAAGCTAATAATGTAGCTAATTGCAAAGCAATAAACTGTGTCAAAGGAACCAATAAATAAAGCATTCACATCCAGCGCTATCAATTAATGTTATGACCAGAATTTATCTGACATGGCATTAACCTGGAAAAGCTAGATTTATTGCTCCAGAGATTAAACTTGTCCTAGTTCTGACCAAAAATGGAAACATCATCTTTAGCAGTAGATTAAAGAGGATACCTTTCAGATTCTACTTGCCAAGATCAGATATCATTCAACTACAGTTCACCGATTACTACCATCTGAACCCCTGAACAGAGCTAATCTTTAAAATAACAAAATGCTACAAACGTAACAAAGCTTGATAACAACACCAATTTTTTTTGAGTCTTGAGATTTTTCCAAAGTAGAGCAGCACCTCAAAGACAAGAACAAATGCTCATTCAAATGTTTATTTTCACACCAACACTATTAAACTTGCTCCATTATTTAATAGTCCAGACCATCTGAACAAACTGCCAATGTAGGTGTCACTTTCATAACACACAAATACTCACCCACTTGTTCTCCAACCCAAAAGCACCCTTTCAAAAGAATGTGGACAATTTGTCTTTTTTCTCTTCTTTTCACCTTAAAATATGATTAGCGGTTGTTAACCAATAACTTTGACATTTATCATTAACCTCCTAAAACAGTAATCATCAACCAGCATCAATTATTCTGTATATATTACTAACATTTTTAGTAATTATAGTATAATTTACATACATTTCTAATTTATTCTCATTAAATAATATTTAGAGTAATACATCTAAATATTAATAAAGAAATAGTAAAGCTAGTTTTAGTTTTAAGTTGGTAAGGTTTACTAACTGGAGTCCTTTAGTGTTAAATAGCAACCATTATATAT
>JBBIGC010000024.1:11081453-11095844 GCA_037576955.1 Lepidarchus adonis
CAGTAAACTGATATAAATGCTGTTATAGTAGAAAACAATGGTTTGATAACCACGACAATGGAAAATAAAATATGTTTTGAATTGGCTATTTTAGAAAATTTCTGTAAAAATTAAATTAGATATTCAGAATAACTCTTTCTTGTTTGATATTTTTTTTTAAAATTCCTATTAAAATGTGAAGCACTATTTCCATATGGTCACATTAATAAAAACAGTTTCATAAGAGCTTAAGAAAATGCTGCAGTTGCGATGTAGTTCATTAGGATGGACCACTTATCTAAGCTGCCATTTGCAGTTTTCTGCCTCAAATGGATAAGCACGACTGCCAAGTGAATGTGTGAAGTCGAAATGGTTTCCATGTTTTACTGGCAAGGAGAGAGCATGATCAAGAGGGGCCATGTTAAACATGCTTTGCAATAAGACAGTTCAATAGCTTCAATAGCACTCAGTTGCTGCTCCTGCAGCAGCCTGCCATGCGTTTTGCTATAGAATTACAGAAATGGCTAGGGAAGATATATAATTATACATAGGACATGTATAATATCCTCTAAAATCAGCCTGTGCATTGCGGAAATGTCTTAAAATTGTTCTACAGATGCACACAATAGGCAGAAATGTCTTTAAAATATGTATCTATAGTACAAATATAGATATTTTTAATATAGAAATAAATATAGAAACTTTTTAATAAGGAAGGACTTGTTTTACAGATTACAAAAGATATTAGATGTTTCAGAGATGCAGGTGACAAAAGACCTTTTATGTTGATACTAGAGCCCAGGGGACGTCTAACAGAACATATTGCAAGAAAAAAAGGAATTTACATTTCCAACAGCCCCACACAAAACCCAAAACTTTGTGCCATAAATCTATCAAGAAGTAGATCACTTCAGACACAGAGGTCATTAGCTATCATTAGTATAATTTATCACGTTAATATCTTACCACAAATACTTTGCACTTTTTTTTTAGCAATGTCTGCTTCTTATCTAAAACAAAACGCTTTTGCAGATTTCTGTCCTTTTTTGTTTTAGCAGTCAACATGGTGCAGAGACTGCCCCAACAAAGGCCCAGATAAAACATTGTCATGGTTGGCATCCTAACTGCATCAACCAGTGGTGGAAGCACATTGTAAAATCAATATTTTGCATTAATTCTCACTGTTCTGTTGACCCAGTACGAATGGCTCAAGTCAAGTGTATTTCTTCTGAGAAATATATTTACAGTGAGTCGGAGTAGAGTTTTACAAGGATGTCCAGTCACAGGAAAATGTTAACTTTCGAACTGAAGCTACTGGTATATTGGTTTTGTCAGATTCTGTGCTAAAGTTTGTTCTATCTATAAACATATAGTACATAGTCTTCGATAAAATCTGTCCATCAGTCAAGCCCCTATAGATAGAGGCATTAACTGTGTGAGGTATCTGGTCATTCTCGCCTGCTCATATAGTTGTAAAATTGTCAGTTCGGCAAACACATGGTAGATTTTGCTATAAAAATGAATTTGAAGCTGTCGTTGCAGATTCCCTCCACAGAAAAGATCCATCACATTTGCTTAGTGTTGCTGATTTCTAAGCAGAGCATACTTGCATGGTTCAGCTTGAATTTTTGAAATCTGTAGAGGATTGAGAGATATACCAAAATAATATCCTACAGCAGTGGCTGTATAAATCAAGGTAATTTATCAATAATTTTTCATCATAGCATTGGCTGTGGTTAAAGTGAGGTGCTATTGTTTTACATTTCAAAAGGTAAAAAGAATAATCAAGGTCATATTGTGTTCACTATCTTTTGTAAGTTATTATCAAGTTCTCTGCAGCTGCCAAATGAAAGTACACTGTGATCAAGATAACCCTCCAACAGCTGAACCATTAGCCAGACCTAACAGGACATCTTTATAGCATCCCATAATAACAACAGCGCCTAATCTAAAAGAGCATCATAAAACACTTTAGCACTCGGCCATGTCCTGCTTGAGGTGCCATACGTCTACATGATGTCGGAGAAAATCTGCCTCCCCTGCTGGAGTCATGCAATCCTATTTATCTAAGCTCCTAGGTTGGCTATGGAGTTTCAGTATGAATGTTTGACATACCACACAGTAAATGCACCGAGGGGGCCTATCCGATCTTGTCTTTCATCCCAAAATCCTCTTTATACAATTCAACCTTTAATTCATTCAGTTACAGTGTGCGTCGTCAAATAAAGCTTTTATCTTAGACAACATCTAACAGAAAAAAAGTGCTCAGGCAAACTCAAGAACAACCATTTTTGGCTTCCGTCCTTCATTACTCATTCTTGGCAAAAACACATTGCACAGCCTTCTGCTTAAACCAATAAGTACACTGGTTGTAGCTGGCTCTTACTCCAAGTCCAAAGTTCATTTTGCTGATGTAAAAGTTTGCCAGGCACATCTACCTAAACGTGAAAGCATGTTCTCTTTCACTAACCCCAAATCTCAAGAAAAGCTTTCATCAGAACACAAACAAAACCTCCCTGGATTACGGGTAGATTTGATTTTACATTACAGCAGTTATTTAATCGAAGTATCAGGATAGTACACATGTTTAAACATCTACTGTATGACTAACACTATCTGTTGCTCCAACAATTGCCACCTGCCATAAAATTGTCATATCTGTCACTATCACTGTGCAGAAGATCTCTTACCAATTAAAAAAAACCCTCTGAAAGTGGGCTGTGGTATCTGGCCCCCATATATCCTCTAAATCTTGTAAGTTGTGAGCTGGGGCCCTCATAGATCACACCACTTTGTCCGGGACATCCCACAGGTACTTCAGATTGAGATCTGAAGAATTTGGGGATCAAGTCATGTTCCTTATAAAATGCCCGTAAACATTTTGCGCTGAGGATGGAAGGTGGTACATTTACATGAATGCCAGGACCCAAGGCATCCCAGCAAAACATTGCCTAGAACAACACAGTCTCCACTGGTTTGCTTTATTCCCATAGTGCATCCCAGTGTCATCTCTTTAACAAGTCTGCATTGGACACGCACCCAAAATATGTGATTTGGCCACCTTCCTTTTTGCTCCATTGTCCAGTTTTGCCCATTGTTGGCACTTTGGGTCTGCAGCTCTGCAGCCCTGTACACAGCAAGCTCTGACATATGTGTATATTGACACCTTTCTGTCATAGCCCTTAACTTTTACAGAAATGTAAACTACAGTAGCTCTTCTGTTGGACTAGCTAAGATGGGCTAGCCTTCACTCTTCACATGCATTACTATGGTAACCCTTGACCCTTGTCCTTGTTGGATCACTTTTTGTAAAAAAAAATCTACCAAGAACACAACAGTCTCACTACCGTCAAAAACGGCCCATGTCAATGTCATTCATATTCTTACACATTTTCATTATTATACAGTATATTCCACCCCTTGACATGGGCCATTGTAATAAATTATTCAATATAATGAAACTTGCCAACAGTTTTAATGTTGTGACCCCCATCAGACCTGTTGATTCAGTTTGCAGATGTAAAATGACTGCGGATAATAGTTTCTGGTTGGTGGTTTTCTTAGCCCTGCAGTGATATAAAACACTGCTGTGTGAACATATTGTGCAGCATATACACTCACACACACCAACACTACAACGTGCACCTGTATAGTCAATGGAGCTGATCAAGCGGACAGTGGTGTAATCATTAGGAAGTTATAAATTATAAATTGCTTAATCATTGTATGTTATATGTCACCGCCATAACATTAAACCCCCCTCCTTAATACTGTGTAGATCCCCATTGTGCTGCCAAAATCGAACTGGCCCATCTAGGTTTGGACTCTACAAGCCCTCTTAATGTGTCCTGTGATGTCTGGAACCCAATCATTAGCAGCACATCCTTTAAGTCCTATAAGTTAAGAAGGTAGGGCCTCTCTGGATTAAACTATTTTGTGCAGCACATCCCACAGATGCTCCTTCAGATTGAGATCTGGAGAAGTTGAGGTCAAGTCAATATCATGAACTTATAGTCATGTTCTTCAAACTTGGCAGGGCTTTTGGCAAACTTGGCAATTTTCTTGCTGAAATACACCACTGCGATTTGGGAATAACCATGAAGAAGAGGTGTACTTGTTCTGCAACAATGTTTATGTTGGCAGCATGTGTCAAAGTAACCCAAGGTTTCCCAGCAGAACATTGCCCAAACCTATTTCCCCATAGGTTATCCTAGTGCCATCCCTTTCCTAGATAAGTCATCAGGCAAACATGCACCCAGCTGTCCATCATATTTTAACAATACTTTACCTTAGAACTTGCCCATATTTCCTTCTCAATTTCAAGAACAAACTGTTCAATTGCTGACTAATACACACGACCCCCTAACAGGGGCTATTATAATAAGGTCTTCAATTTAATCCACTACAACCAACCAGTGGTTGTAATGTTGTGGTTAATCAGTGTGTGGTTTAACGTACAAAGTAAGTAAAGTAATGTATTTCACACATGCTTCAGGAAAGGCATTTTCATTCTAAAGGAATTTTTAAAAGGCTGTGATTGGCACACAATGTGGGCAGTGGGTAGATGGAGCTAGGGTGGTGGATTCATTGTGTTACATGGTAGCCAATGTTTTTTTTCTTCCACCTCTGCAGCAGCTCTAATTGTTACACTGGTGATGAAGCTGGTGAACACAAGGCCTGATGTTACGTCACTGAGTCAGCCTGAATGGCCTGTGCCTCTACATACAAAGTGCAACTCTTAATCCCTACTTTGTTCAACACTGAAAGGAGCATTGAAATCAAACACTGTGCTAGAAAATAAATTAACCCTTTAAGTATATGTAACTCATTCAGATTGTTTGGGAGGCACTTTAAAACTATAGTAATCGAAAGGGGGAGCTGTGCAAGGATTTTGTGTGTGTGTGTGTGTGTCGGCGTGTGCACCCGACCCGAACCCAACTGGAATTTTAATGTTCGGCTGAAACAGCCGCTGCTAAGTGATTATAATGATCCTCTCTGTAAACAAACTAACAAGTAAACTTTCCTTCATGTTCTGTTGTTTTAAATTCTCCCGATAACTATTTCTTTTGTACGTCTTCCATGACGCTTCGGCTACGGCTACTGAATGAAATGTTGTCATGGCTACGTTGTCATGGCTACGCAAACAAATCCCCATGTACAGGGAAAAAGCAAACGATCCAGTGTGACGGAGCGTACGCCCTACTTTTAATTAATATTAAAAAGTATTGTATTTGTTTTTATTAACAAATACTTTTACAATTTCATCATGTGAGACAGAGTTTTTGGAGCTTCACTGTGTAATAGATTTTACTATTTTAATGATCAAAAGGTTTTGTGCTGACGTGACCGAACTCGAACCCGACCCGGACCCGAGTAACCATTGTGAAATATTTGTCCGAACCCGGGTTCCGTCGGGTTCGGGTCGGGTAGCCATGATCTAGCGTACATGTGTTGCATGGTGGGAAAATGCAGTAGTGACCTACCGATCGGGACTTTGCCCCTGGGATCAGAAGGTCACCGGTTCAAATCCCAGCATGGGCACCACTGAGGTACCCTTGAGCAAGGTACCCTCCCCACTACACTTCTCCCCGGGTGCTCGTGTGATGGGTTAATTGCAGAGGTTGCGTTCTGTTGTGGTGCGCTTTGTGTGTGATTAAAAGTGTTCAGAATAACAAATAGTCATTTTCTTTCACTGAACTTAGGCAGCCATGCTCCAGGATCTAGGATCAAGTTTTTCTGATTCTGAAGAAACACACAGCTAACATAACATTTCATATTTGGAAAGGAGCATTACATCACTCTTCATTTTATTTATATATTTTAATCATTTGGGAACTGAGGATACTAATTGTTGGTAGATGTCTCTGAAAACCTGAATAGTCTAGTAGAGAACTTGATTTCTGAAAACAAGCTGAAAAGTGGACTCATCTGAGCTCTGCACACTCCTATGCTGCCTTTTGGTACATTAGATAAGCTTGGGCCCAAAGTTTCTCTTTGTAAGTGAATTTCAGGATGCATTTATTGATGCAGAGGTAAATTATCACAAGTGACAATTTCATACTCCTAATCCAATGAAACTATGTTTATTGCAGGAGAAAGCACTAAAGCACATTCAGTACTGATTTCCAGCCTTGCCTCTCACTGTCTGGAATTTCTACTGTAGATGGTGAAAGACCTAAATTCTTTGCAGTCTTGTGTTGACTGACTGGCAAAATTGTCTAAAATTAAATTTCAGTCGTTCAAACGAAAATTGAAAACTCATCTTTTCCCAACCAACAATAAACTTTGTTCCTTTTGTTTCTGTTAAATTGAGCTTTTTCCAGCTTGTATTATATACTAGGATGTAATGTAATTTAGCAAAGAGCTGAAAAAGTTTAAAAGAGGCTGGATGCGGAGACAGAACACTCGTTGCTCATCATTAGCTCAGAGATGCATCGTATTCCATCAATTAAGAAAGGGTTTTATTCTTCTTCTCTCTTATTTATCTTTAAATTAATTTGTTAATTTGGCAGAATATAACAACCAGATTGTGAGGTTATACTTAATAAAGCTAGCTGTATGCTTCATTTAGACAAGATCAAGTCTACAACTGCTTTTATTTTGCAGTACACAGAGAGTCTGCGTGTTTTGCTGCATCGAGGGCAACCATGATGGATAGTGTAACCGATAACCGATGCTAATTTTGGCAACTTGTTTGTTTCTGGTTTACAGTGGAAACTAACTTTGCTTTGCGTTGCTCAATAAACAGTACATTTTATTCAAGTAATCATTTGGGGATGTCGTCTTTTTGTACTGATTTATACTTTTAGCGAATGAGTTTTCATGTTTTTAGATTGGTTGCCCCATTTAAATAAGCAGCACCCAATACCAGGTTTGCAAAATCAATGTATAAGCCATGGCCTATTGTTGGGGAAATACGGTACAACATTCAATCAAACTGGTCAACCAAAATATTAATAGTAATTACTTTTGTACTTCTAGAGAATTAACAATCTGCAGATTTCTGTTTGTATGTTTGTATTACATTTTACAAAATGTTAAATTTTTTCATGTATTTATATATTTACATAAATATGCATATTTCACACAGCACAAATGGCTAAGTAAGCTAGCCGGTGTTAGCTTTAAAATAAAGGTGTCAAAACACATTGCAGTATGCTATGTGTTAACAGATTAGTCAGATGGCCCATGCTGACCCCTTGTTCCACGTTCCACTGCAAAATTATTCCGGACTGGTTTGAGGAACATGATAAAGAGATAAAGGGGTTAACCTGCCATCCAAATTCCCCAGATCTCACTCCTTTCTAGCTTCTGTGGGATGTGCAAGACAAATGTGTTCGATCCTTTGAGGCTCCACCTTGCAACTTGCCAGACTTAAAGGATCTTCTGCTAATGTTTTGGTGCCAGATATCACAGTCCATCTTCAAAGGTCTTGTGGAATCCATGCTTCATGATGTTTTGATGGCAAATGGAGGATCTACGCAATATTAGGAAAGTGGTTTTAATGTTATGGCTGTATAAGTTGTCCTATTTCTCATTCAAATGACAAGAGGTTTTTTTCCTAATTAGGCTTATTATATCAGGTGATATATTTCAAGAGAAGAATGGCCCTCTGGTGAGCAGACTACTGTCCTCAATTATCTTAAAAAAAGATCCACTTAAATGCTGGATGCTTCGATCAGATGATAAAACAATTAGGAATATATAAAACCACCAATGAATGCAGCCTTTATATAACAAGGAACATAAGGCAACTATCCTGTTAAAAACCTCAGCAACATCACAGCAAACATATTAGCACACAGTTTGGAATGTCTAACAGACCGTTTCTGTTCTAGTGGCAGTAATTAAATTCATTACCAAAAAAATAACCACATCTGCTGTGAGTATCACATTTAAACACACAGGCAACGGGGTGTTTCTAATAATATCGGCCTTGTACTTCAGGAATTATATTCTTCTAAGAGTTGTGTTGTACTCTATAAATGCCATGGTGCGTCAAACTTGCAAGCCCAAAATAAAAGTCTGCCTAGTCAATAAAAAAATGAAAAACCTAATAACAATAAAATGTGGGGAATGCCCACAAGCAATAATCGTGCGAAAACAAACCATAAAGACCCACCCACTGTAAAGGCACATAAAGCTGTTCTGCCTGAAGGAAGATTCAAACCACGAAAGGCAGCACAACTGTTGTAATGGGTCTAATCGGGGCGGTAAGAAAGGTCACATCAATCAAGAGATTCATTTGTTTGGAAGGAAAAAATCATATACAAGTAAAAAAAATGCACAAAAGAAAGGCAGAGAAAATAAGCAGTTGAGCTTTTAAAATGTCTGCTCTATTTAATGCTCACATAAAGTTCTGGAGCAAAGGAAACTCCACAGTCACACCCATCAAGAGCCACCATGATGTCATACCATACATCTCTACTCCTCCAAAGCCTTGTAGTAATGTTTCATTACAGCAACTAAAAAACAATGTGACACTACTAAGGAGAAAAAAACAGCTGGATATCTGGAAGCTAATTTCAGTGTCCCCCTCTGAGACAACTCTGTCTGGCTCAGAAATTCCCAAGTTCATCCAGGCTGATGTTTTTTAATTGTTCTATGTCCCATGCAGACCTGAGTCATGTTGATTTTGCATTATTTTCAAGAACTCCATTAAATCATGTCAGAGATGGCACATCGGAATTCATGGGTATTGGTATCAGGCCAATATCTACTAAAAACTGGGAATTGTAGGGAAAAAACCATTTAGATACTCATCTGAGATGATTCAGTTATTAATATTAATTTTAAAGTCTTATTTTAAAGCATTTTATTTATTTATTTTAAAAATAAGTATTTATCAGTATTGGTATCAGAAATTCCTGCTTCTTCAAATAATTACTTTAAGTTTAACATCCATTCTCCATCTACAAATCATTTTTCCTTAGTTACTGTTATAGGGTGGATAAGCTGTTGGCAAAAATTCCATTAAAAGTATATGTAGCAATGAATACAAAATACCTTAATTCAAATGTTATTAATTTCAAATTAGATTTGTTTTATGAGTGTGTAAACATTTCACAGTTTTGATAGATATGCAGTTGCGGTGGCAAATTTGTTGTGTCATTTGTGTCCAGCCTAATTATAATGAACTACCACAATATAGTCCAGATCTGTATAAACATAACATCAATATAACATATGTTTTATGCAGTGGCTCTACAGAAAATGTACCATTGTTTTTAATTCGATTTTGACCAAAATTCTGTAAAGCTTGTCTAACCAATAGAATGGATTTGTTGGCGGAGCATTAATAGGCCAGTAGTTTATGAGTTAAGGGAAATGTTGCTTCTTTAATTATAAGAATGACATAAAAAAGTTTTCTTTTTGCATAAACATCTCAGACATGTTCAGGCACATATCATAAACCAAAGCAATAGAGGGGCTGTCATTAGGTCTGCACTGCCATAGACAGGCTTTATGACTATGACCAGAAGTGCAAAATGACCACAATGAGTGCCAACGTCTACTATACATAACAAATACAAGAATTTGTCTCCGCTGGACCCAAAGATAAGGCTTTCATATGTAAGATAATCTTTCATCTCCTTTCTCTCAGAACTCATTTCTGGAGAAGCAATGTGTTCGGTGGGGGGACTTACTGTACCTGAGTGCAATGGAGGTGCCGTTGACAGACGCTGAGTAAGGTCTGCTGGGGCTAAAGCTTCCCTGCCGGGCATAGCGCTCATCCCCACAACACAGGATCATAAGGAAGGCTCTGCGAAAAGCCCGGTTCAGAAAGGCATAGAGGAATGGGTTCAAGCCCGAGTTAATATAGCCCAGCCACAGCCACGCTGTCCACATCTGCCACGGCACACTGTACTGGATGAAGGGGTCCACAATGTTGGTGATGAAGAATGGAGCCCAGCACAGGCAGAAGCAGCCCATGATAACTGCCAGCGTCTTGGCAGCTTTAGTCTCAATCTTCATGCGGCTGGAGCCCTGGTGGTCGGCGTTGTAATAGGACACAGGGGCAGATCCGGCACGCTGCAGTGTCCCAATCTGACGTGCATGCTCCATGGCAGTTACGTAGATACGCTGGTAGGCAAGAATCATTAGCCCTAAGGGCACATAAAAGGCCACAGCTGAGCAGATCAGAGCATAAGGCCGGTTCACCAAGAACACACAGGACGTCTTGTTTGTGCCATCGCTGAACTTCCTCTCTTCAATCTAGCAAATGGGACAATTATTACAAAACATTAAATACATAAAGGGATTAAAAGAATACAAGTGTGGCTCTAAACCCACACCTTACCATCAAGATATTGCTTATTTAAATCCTGTTAATGCCACTATTATCTGTACAGGAGGGGTGGGTGGGCAACTTCGGTCCTGGACGGTCTGATCAGTTTGGTAGTTTCAATCTTAAAACACATTCTCTATACCTGGCAATGAACAGGTGAGCTAGACCAGGGGTGTATAAAAATAAAGATTAGCAAACTGTGAACACCGACCCTCCACGACTGGAATGGCAATAGAGCGTAGTTGGCCATGGTGGGTAGGCAGGTAGGTATGAAGGCCTACCTAACTGCCTACAGTAGTTCCTATATGGAAGGAACCACTATAAGTGTTTAAAATTGGGATTCAGAGAAACATCTTCAAAATTAAGACACCTCTAGTCTACCTCTGGTGTGACTTATTGATAAACAAGAAGTATCCTTGTTATCTCTTCATTTTCTAGCTCCAGCAATTTAGAATAATGCCCAAATAATAGTGGTTAGGACCTTGCCCTTGCAATCAGAAGGTTGCAGGTTCAAGGCCCAACCCGGGCACCACTGAGGTAATCCTTGAGCAAGGTACCGTCCCACTACACTGCTCCTCAGGCCCTGTTGATGCATGCTCGCTGTTCCATGCAAGCACATGTGATGGGTTAAATGCAGAGGTCACATTTCATTGTGCTGCACTGCGAGTGTGATGTGTGAGTATGTTCTCAATGGCAAATAGTTACTTTCACTTCACAAATTGTGGTGAAAATTGCAATTTTATGATTGAAATGCTGAGTCATATTGATAACAAATTATAATTGACCCAGAACAATTAGGACATCACTAAACACAACCTTTACTTTTTATATAACATTCTCTCATTTTTTTCTATTTTGAAAGCTAAATCATACTACCCCAAGTTTAATCTGTTGAAATAGCAGGAGAACGTTTTTTGTTCTTAGTGAGCCTCCAGACAACTGCACTGTACTGAACTGCTAATCATCAACAACAGATGTCTGTAGATACTCTGATGAACCTCCTGTTCATCAAAACCCTTTTATTGTATGAGCAATTTCACAAATATTCACAAGTTCACAAGAATTAGTGCTTAATTAGCATTTTTGCAGTATTTCAGGCCATTTTACATGCTGGAGTGATGATTCAATATTTTAAACATTTTGAAGGGTGCTTTGGAGCAATGATGGGGAAGAACCATCATCATGAATGGCTCTTTAAAAAACTATTTACAATATAGGAAATCAGTAATAACCATAATTAACCAGTTATTATTGGCTGTTGTGCAGTGACATTATTAAAACTCATGATTCAGAGGTAGGCAAAAGTCAATACATATTGATGGAAGATTAAGGATTGTCCAAAAAAGAGATGGGTTTTTAAAATGTGACCTGATGAATTATGTTCAATGTGAACGGATACTAAAATCAAATAGTTGAAGTTGATTTAAACATTCCCTACGTAATGTAAAGGTCCCATGTAGACTAAAGTTGTTGTTTTTTCTCAGAACTGTACAACCTAGCTCTATTTGCTTTGGCAAACTGAGCGACTCATATATCGCCGTATGCCCTTCACTTACAATGTCTTCAATGCCGATGGTGTTCCAGTTCTGCATGATGGGAAGGAAGGAGATGAACGAGGGGATAACCCAACATCCCCCAAGCATCAGAGATACTCTGACGGGTGTCATCTTGTTCCTGTAGACCAGCGGCTGGCAGCAAATTGCATAGTACCTGCCAAAGACAAGAACTGTGAATGATAACTCAAGTGAATATCTCGAGTGTGATTCATTGGTGTTGTTTAGCAACTGGGGTGTCTTACATAAGCAGCGCATCTTTAAAACTGATTGACCCCTTATTGATACTTTTTTTTCCATTTTTCTCAAAAAAAAGCAGCTTTGTGTAGTGCGTCACTTTAGAAGCACTGAAAGATTTTTCTGACCTGCTTAAAGCAAAGACATGAGTCATGGCTCAATGGGGTAGAGAGAAGAATGACTGGCATCGTGGGATGAATAAAACTGTGAAGGGGGGAGGTGAGAATGTGAAAATGTGTATGCATGCGTGTGTGTGTGTGTGTGTGTGTGTGTGTGTGTGTCTGTGTCTGTGTATCTGTGTAAGACAGGGAGAGAAAACACGAGTGTTGTCGCCATATGGACCAGGTGCAGTACAAGAGACACAGCTGCTCTCTCTAAAGCCATGGGAGGTGGCATCATCCTAATAGATGCACAGAGAGATTGTGCATACAAAACACTGCAAATTAGACATCATTAGCCTGACAAACCCAGGCTGTATTTAAAGACATACAATGTCTTTATTCATTTGGACATTTAGAATATGTTGTGCTTATTTTCTGTGTATTCTATTGGACTGTATATGTTGAAGTGTGTGAGATATGGCAGTGAATTAAAGAGCGTTGAAAAGTGATGACAAGCTAATCAGTGTTTTAGCACACTGAGCCCTGGCTAGGTTTCTGAATATATGACCCAGCAGGGTACATGAAGAAAAAAGCGAATAATAGCACACTGTGATAGAGTGATGCTAAATTATAGTGCTTCAAGCAACAGAAGCTGAACTCAGTGTTGCAGAGGAAAGCTACACATTTAAAAAAGCACCATTAAAGTGCAAATGTACCGTCCAATGTACGGTGAATATTTATGAATATTTCATAAACAAATCATGAACTACAAAGCACTAATCATGACTGATTAATGAACAAACATACAGCAACCTTGGACTATTGTATTGAACCCATTACATTTAATGACATGCTTTAAAGTGCTCCTGTTATAATAAGACAATGCTAATAATGACACGATGTAGAGCATCTAAAAAGCTGATTGTTTAACATGTATGAGCTTTTATGCAACTTCTATCCAAAATGATTATAATGACTGAAAGGTAAATTATTATAAAACTATTATATTATCAAACTACTTCCTGATAACCTCTAATGCATAGCTGCTACTGCGTGTTTATACCTGTCCAGGGCAATGCAGCACAGGTGCAGTATAGATGCCGTGGTCAGCAGAACGTCCAGGGAGGTGCGGATTAGACAGAACGTCTCGCCATAACTCCAGTGGCCAGTGGTGAGCTCTATGGCTGCAAATGGCATGACTAAAATAGCAACCAAAAGGTCTGCGAATGCCAAAGAAACGATGAAGTAGTTGGTCTTCTTCTTCCTATCATTTAGTTAAAAAACAAAATATGTCTTGTTGAAAAAAAAACATTTTGTAAATGAATTTTTTTTTTTTTACACATTCATATATTTCATATAGTATTCATAGATTCAGAAATGTTGCTTTAAATGAACAAATCTAAGAGAATTTCATTTAAAAATAGATAAAGCAACACATTTATTGTTTTTTGCATGACGTTAATTGTATAGAATTATTTTTATACAAGAAATTTCAATGCTATGTGATAATTAAAAAAAATAAAATTAAATAAAAATAATAATAAAATGTTTTGACTTAAACAGTTGTGTAATTCTGTGTAATTCTTAGTATTACTGTATTGCAGCCCCCAACATCTACATTAGTCTTTTTTTTTTGTACAAATGACATAAGTCTATATAAGTATGTATTGATTTATTAAATGCTGATTGTCACAAGGCTCATCTAGGTTATGGCTATATGTGTGCTACCCTAGTTTTAAAAGTTATGTAGAATTAAGTGTTTCCAAAATGCATATCATGTGGATTTTCTAGATTACAGTCAATTTACATTTTTAGCTGATTTACATTCACAATAATCCTTGTTTGAGATAAGTGGCAACATCACGATATTACATTATATTACAATATTGAATTTCACTAAATCCATTGGCTCAATAATCTCTGGTGTGTTGAATCCCAGATTCACCTTGTAGCTGTATTTTTAGCTTTAGTTATTTTGCACTGAGAAATTCCACCCAAAGTATGACTTTATTATAATAAAATAATAAAATTAAATTATTTAGAGGCACCTTTCAAGTTACCCAAGGACTCTGCATAATTAAATAAACAGCAGAGTCAGGAAAGGACATCGAACCACATTTGGAAATCATAATATAAAATATATTCAAATACAATATAAATGATAGATAGATAGATAGATAGATAGATAGATAGATAGATAGATAGATAGATAGATAGATAGATAGATAGATAG
>JBBIGC010000024.1:11105924-11125299 GCA_037576955.1 Lepidarchus adonis
ATACACACATTTAATGTGATACAGACACATGAAGAGGAAAAAACAGTGACAAATGCTCCGATAATCAATTCTGACACCTTCCTACACACGCCTTTTTGAGTTTTCTCCATCATATGTAATGTTGTGAGCATTTGCATTTAAAGGAATATATCAGACAGTGTAAAATAACACTTATTAATTAAAAAGTTAACTTTCGAGCATGCAGGATGAGCTACATACGTCATGAATTCTTAAAAATAATGGTTTATAAGTAGTTATCTGTTCGACAGAGAGTTCTATAAGAAAGGTTTAGTATGAAACTTTTACATTACGGTAAGGTCCTTTATACTTTAACACTCTCGTTTACAAAAGTGTGGGAACCAGAAGTGGTTCTTTTATGACAGATCTTTTATGCTCCAGAGAATGTTATTATAAGGAGTGTATTAAACCAACAAATGTGTGTATTGCACGTTCAGTTGTGATGGTCTTTTAGTTACCACAACGACAAAGCATATATATTTTTTCCAGACAAGTTTAAAACATTCACACCCAAACAGGATACTGAGCTTACACCAGAATTCCATAGAACCAAGAAAGATCAACTTTCAACTTCTGGAGAAATAGAAGATAAGCTTAACTGTTAATTTTCACAATGTGCACTCAAAAACAGCAATTAGCTTATCAAGGAAGCTTCTTTCATCATGGAGGGTGTTGCCTCCTGAAATTCCCCAACATTGCTCCCAACATTTAATGATATTAAACAAAAGCTTTTGGCACTGTGTATACACTGTGAAGGTGATGCATAATGTATCAGCTATTTGTCCCAAGAAGTGGGTAGAAGTGTGAATTTAGCAATTAAAATACAACATTTTTATTATTATCATTAAATGTGACAAACACTCTTAGTGTAATCGAGAGTGAACCAAAAATTATTATTTATATTATATTATATTATATTATATTATATTATATTATATTATATTATATTATATTATGAATTATAAAAAAGAGTGAACCAAAAAATCCAGGACTTATACAGCACCATGCATGAAAATGAAACACAAAAAATTTCCTTAAGCTTGTAAAACAGGTTCGTTCCCATGTGTCTGGCTTCCAAAAGGTCTATTTTGCACTTTGCTGCTCAGTGTGGAAAACAAAACCCACTTTTCAAAAGCATGTGAGAGGAAGGCTTGTGGGACTTGACCAGCATTAATGGGAATAACCTCCCCTCATGCCACAGTTTGCCTGAGTCACATTGACTAGTTCTACTCTTCTATGTACCGAGCAGGCGAGAAAACAGTTGAATATGAAGAACCATATGTAATAGTAGAGGTTTCTATATACTGAGATGTCTGCAAACTGTCATATTCTCTCTGTAACAGGTTGAGATCCAGGACAATGATGTGAACAGATTCCAAAAAAGAATTCAATAAATAAAATTGACGGTCCAATGCAAAAAAAGTTCTGTAACTATGTTTTGCCTGCAACATTCTGAAAAGCCTTGTAATTCAAAACCAGCTTGTGATATAAATGTGATAACTTTACTCACCTGGGGGCAAAGTGATTCAGTAAACCTCATCCATGAGAACTGCATCTTCATCAAATGCCATTTGTTTCTGTAAACTGTCATATTCCATTTCCTGAAAGGACTAGGTGGTATTGATGAGCACTGATGAGCTCAGGCAGTTCACCCAGGAGCGTGATGCAGGTCTAGTAGAGTGGAAGGTACACACATGCGCACACACACACTCACACACACACACGCCAACACACACACTCTCGCTCTCTCTCTTTCTTCCACTTCGCCTGAATATTTGCTGAGGACTTGATCTTCATCCTGGAACAAGAGTGCCACCCAGTGTCTAATGAACACATGCCTGTATTCATGCATGGAGATCGTAGAGACTGTAAACCAAGGTGATTATGGGAAACAATGCAGCCATACTCTCAATTGTATCACAGTGTGAGTCAAGCCTGCAAATGGTTAAGGTTTCAATATCAAGGGGAAACTGTTCTCTTTCTGAATTTGGAAACTGATGCGCTCTATAGTTTTTTATGGACTGTGTTGTAAGCCTATTAAAGGGCTTTAGTATATTTTGCAGTACTGCACATTATTTGTTAGATTAGTCTTGGCACCTTATGCACCACCAAAGTCTTTTATTATTCTTGCAAAGGCTCAAAGTGCAGTTTGCCAAGGCGAACACAGATAAAATCGAAACCATACGCACGTTGTCATGCTCCCATTACCTCAAGATGTAATGTGATGTAATCGCTGTTATCAGTCTTTCTCTGGCAGATGGGGCTTTTCCTCACAGTGCTCATCTGCTGTTGTAAAGACAGTGCTTAGTCAATGAGTTTCCTCAAAACCACCTGAAGCTCAACAACTTATGATTGTTCATCATGAGAAATGAATATAACTGATGTGCAGTTTTCTGTGTAATGCAAAGCTCTCACCAGATATTTGTTCTTTTACACGAGCAATAAGCAGCACTGCACCTTCTTCTTTGAAAACCCACTTTCAACAGAAAAATAATATTAGTATCATCTTAGATATATTAGAGAATCTGCAAAAACATTCTTTTCTCTCACAGGATGACACTGAGAACTTACTTTATGCATCACTTCTAGTAAGTTTGAAACTAAAGACACAGTGAAGATGATATGGATGATGATGATGACGATGATGATGATGATAGAAGGAATAAAAGAAAGTCACCAGTGGCTAGGGGCATGTGTTTGATCTTTCCTTCCAGGCTGAAAAGTTCTTCATCCACCAACAAAATCTTTTTTTATTGTTGTAAAGTCTCAAAGGAAAGTTTGCCAGGAGGACACAGATGGGCTCAAATACTGAAATAAAATCGAAACCATTCACATGGACCTGATTTGTTGTTCAGGGGCAAGAGATTATAGTTTGATTGTAAGATTTTCCAGAGAGCTGGTTTGTCTCTTCTTTCTGTATGCTCACTGCATGGCCGTTAGGCTGGCATTTTACTATTGCTAATGGTTTTTACTTATTTATATAGATATATGATTAAGACAAGGTTCTTTCACAAGTGTAGAACATCTACAAATGTATGTTATGTAAAATAATTCAGAAGCATAGAGCTGTAATGGAAAATATGAAAAAATTCCAGTGTTTGAGGAATGTAGATCCAAGAATCCAGGATTTTAAAACTGGTTCAGAGAAATAAAAGATTGTAAAGTCTGTAGATATCCTGTTATTGCCACTATCCCTAACGCATTAGATTTCATGTTTCCCAATGTCATGGTCCAGGAACTGACCTTTATGTACAGCAGGAAAAATGAATATAAAGATTTAGACTTGATATTGGACAGATATTAAAATCTGATTACAGACCCATGATTAGATTTGATATCGGACAGATGTTTACAGTGGATATTGGACAGATGTGTAGATTTGATATTGGACAGATGTGTAGATTTGATACAGGACAGATATTGGACAGATGTGTAGATTTGATATCAGACAGATGTGTAGATTTGATATTGGACAGATATTGGACAGATGTGTAGATTTGATATCAGACAGATGTGTAGATTTGATACAGGACAGATATTGGACAGATGTGTAGATTTGATATCAGACAGATGTGTAGATTTGATATTGGACAGATGTGTAGATTTTATTTTGGACAGATGTTTACAGTACATTTGTTATTGGAGAGATGTGTAGATTTGGTATTGTACAGATGTTTACATTTGAGATATGTAGATTAGACATTAGACAGATTTGATATTTCGAACAGATACATGTATTGTTCCCCATAAGTGCAAATGTATAGAATTTTATATTTGTGTAACATACTCCATTAAAGCAGAAATGTAAATGAAATGTACAGGCAAGAAAATTAAAAATATGCCACTGAACCATATTTCCCATATTAATATAATATAATATAATATAATATAATATAATATAATATAATATAATATAATATAATATAATATAATATAATATAAAATTCTCAACTCTGTTTCACCAAACAGATTCATAACCACACACTGATAGGACAGTAAATTAGGCTACTGTTTCCATACATTTGCAATATGGGAACCAATGCCCGTCTGCTTCTTGTTGTAGATCTAACAGGGAGTTATTTTTAATCCATCCACATTCCATTATGTCCCATCTCCTAAAGTAATTGGCTAGCAGTGAAGTCCACAGAAAGGTGCTGTCCAATCCCAGAGTTCTCACAGAGTCTTCAATACTGCTTAAATTAATCCTCATTCTATCCATTTTGATTGTGCTGTTTGCTTTTGCTCACACCTCTTAGTTATTACATTTCAGCATTTCATTTTCAGATCCCAGGAATAGCACAAAGAGAAGAATAAAATGAAAAAATGTTTTTTTTTATGTTGATAAATGGCAGATATGCAAAGAAATTCCACTGCAGTTTTGAGTGGTTAATCCCCACTTGGTTTACTTAGTCCAAATCCAGCTTTAATCCCTGTTTATATGACCTGCATTGCTAAGGGTGTTTCAGAGGGGAAAAGATTTTTATATAGTCTAGAGTAATTCTTTATCACTAATGCTTCTATATCTTACATACTGTAAATATAAAGTAATTTGGGTAAATGTCTTATTACATTATTCAGGCTTTATGAATGTTTAGACCCCAGAAAAAGAAAGTGTGGATCAAATAAACCTAAAACCTCAAGTTTAATGACTTATATATAAGTATGTACATGCGTTTCAGTGCAGCAGAGACAGATCAATATAGGTGATTATAAATTCCGTTCCTGAAAAGCAAGCAAGCAAACAAACAAATGTCATAATTTTCTCAATAATCTCAATAATGTTAAAAAATTTGTAAACTCTTTAAAATTGTAAGGTTAACATTAAAGGATTAAAGTTATTTTTATAAGAATGTAACCTAAAACATCATCTGATTTTCAAACAAGTGCTAAAAGTAGATGAAGGAAACCCAGTTAAACAAATAACACATATTATATTTGGACATAGTTGGTGCACCTTTGTTTTTTATGTGACATGTTTTTGTGCAAATTTCAACTAAATGTTAACTTTAATTGATCAGTCCTGCACATCAACTCGGGGGACTTTAGATAACTCCTCCATACAGAACAGCTTCAACTCTGGGTTATCCTCTCATAGGATATGAGGGAAGATATGGTAGGGGACTTTAGATCTGCTCTAAATCCATATACTTTTGTGGTATCTTTAATTTTACCTTTGATTCTGGTGATATTTTAAATGTATTCTTTATGCTAGTTTTTCTCCATTGCTTTAGGTCTATTTTTTATATTATTGTTTTATTTTTTTATATTATCTTTGCTTGTTTTTATTCCTCTTTACTTTCCATTTGTCCTTGCATATTGAATGACCATGTACATTATAATGTGCTATATAAATAAACTTCCCTTGTTTTGTTTTGCTGTGAGACTCACTGTCTCTTGAAATTTAGCTCATGGACAGAAGTTTTAACATTTTTCCCTTGATAATTATCTGGTAAAGTTCAGAATTCATTGATCCATCAAACCAGAACACTCCAACCAGCATGTCTTACAGATGGGATAGAGTTCTTATTCCAGAAACATTGGAATGCAGTGTTTCTTTGTCTGAATGTAACACTCCTCATTTATTTATTTCTGTTCACAAACTATTCTTTCAGTATCCTTCTGGTTTGCTTCTTTTGCTATTGGATTGTTATGGTTTTTTTTCATGAATACACCCCCAAATGTAATATTTTATGTATCTTTTTTTTATCTAGGTTGCTTTCATCCACTTTTAAGGCTACTTTGAAAATCTAGTCTGGGTTGAGTCACATTTATATAAAAATATTATATAAAGTTTTAAAGGGTTCACAAACTTTTAATCACCACTGCATTTCTTAGACTTGTATATATGGAGACATCACTGTCAAGGCCATGATTTAACCTATGTATGGAGGTTGGATATTTTTGGCCTGACTAGTCATAGCACAGTACTGCTTGAGCAGGGTCTTTGGTTTTACCGCTTATTGCCACTAGAGGGAGTAGTCATACAAAGCATTTCCCCTACTGTCATGTAAGAAAGCTCAGAACAACAAATCCAGATCAATGTGTGTGTGTTTACTAAAGAGATCTTTCCAAGCACATTGTTGCTGCCATAAGGACATCTTTTGTCTTAGTAATAAGTATTTCATACTAAGAGAAGGAAAACATTCTACCTTAATGTACATTTATCCAGAAGCCATTTGGAACCTCTCTTACCTGTCCATTGACCACGAAATGTTCACACAATGTAAACTGTAGTAAAGAATGTGTGAAAAAAATGTTTTGTATGATAGAAATGATAGCAGCTGCAATATCCAGCTATTCAAAGCTAAAGATGTACCATGTTTCTAAAGATTAAACTTACTTTATCTGAGCAAATGTAGATTTTTTTTCCTTTTAAACCTGTATGCACAAGTTTAATACAAAAGTCAAAAAAAGTCTTTGTATTTGAAAGTGATTTTTCTGCCATTGTGAACACAGTCACCACAACGAAATTTGTGCTCTGCATTTAACCCATCACACGTGCACACATGGAGCAGTGGGCAGCTATCAACAGCGCCCGGGGAGCAGTGAAGTGGGGACGGTACCTTGTTCAAGGGAACCTCAGTCTGATCCCAGGGGCACTAGGCCACTAGGCCTCCACTGCCCCAAAAACATATGTGTAAACACAGACACTTTCAGTGAATTACTAGCATCAGTTAATAAAGACACATTAATCATACGTATTTGACAAAATGTTGCAACTCTGTTCTTTCATGTAAAATTTTTGGGTTTATTTATTTTATAGAATTTGACAATGCCAGCTGCCATTTACACCAGATTCATTTCATTTATTACATTTACATTAGATTCCTAATGAACAGACTAATAGACCAAAATTATGGACATTTTACATTAGCTTACATTACATTACATTACATTATCTTACATTTTGTGTACATTAACTGTTGGTAGCATATTTTGTCAGGGTGATTGGATGCTCCTCATTTAAACACCAGCTGGAGGTTATGTGCTTAATTTATAAAGTGTTCTAACAGGCACAAGCAGATCTCATAAGAAACCAACTTCACCAGCAGACACATAAGTGGTTAAAAAAACAGGTAAAAAAAAGACACAATGACCATCAGGAGGATCTTCAACTTTTAAGTTTTCACCAAATTATTTCTATTTCTTTTCCACTAGTGCACAGCAATGTAATCAATATTCAGAATTCAGTGTAGAGGACAAACATCTCCACATTTTGTCATGAGATGAAGAAAACAAGATAATAATGTGGGGTTTTCTTGGAGACAAGGAATGACCCAGTTTACCTCAGCCCCTTGCTGCTGGACATGCTGAGACTGTTGCCTCATCAGTGTCTGAAAAACAGAAGACCAGGTGGGTCTCCCTCTCAGCACAGACGTACTTTTGTATGAGAAATTTACTTTTCTTTTTTCAGGTTTCTTGCATATTACTCTGTCCCCTAAATGACTTATTTTCAACATTTGCACCTCCCCGTCCCAGGACATCAAATGGCCCTTGAAAATGACTGTGTGTTACTCAGCTATACTGTGTGACCTATTTCTTGTTTACATAACAGCTCATGTGGGTCATTGATTTTACTGCCATTGATTGAACTAGTCATACTTCTTTTAGACCGTAATGGAAAAATCACAGTCGTATGCAACAACAAGTTCTAAAACTTTATCAGGATAATTAGCATTAAAGCAAATAACTTTCTTTATCACATTAAGTTCCCAACAGAAAACTTATGCAATGTTGGTTATTCCATGTGGAAATATTAAGGAACAATCAGTAAAAGACTAAAGATCCAGTGATGCAGGAACAAATCTGGTTGTTGTGATTAATCAAGGCAAACAGGTGATCACAGATTCATATTTAATAAAGCTGCTCATGAATACAGTATTAATGTACAGCACAAAATGAGTTGTCAAGGTGATGAAGTGTTTTTAGTTTGCAGCAACAGAGAACAGAATTTTATTCATCATTTTCTTCATACACAGTGTCAACAGTATGAATGCAGTGGTTTAATCATAGTTAAAGTGTGTAACAGTTGTGCTACATACAGCATGTGTCTGGACATACAGTTGTGTTCCTGACAAAACATGTCAATATATCATAAGCAATATGGTCAATATATAATTGTATGCATCCTGCTCTGCTTTTACTGCAGTCTATAATGTGTATAGTCACTGATTATTATTTTCACTACACAAACATCATGAATGTATGAGGTCTAGAGTAATAAATACTGTACATCACTGTACTGTACATCATTTGGCTTTTTTGCCACGAAAGTAGCATTTTATTTTTATGTAAAAATGTATAGTTCTGTCTTTATACAGATTAAATGTTAACTTTATACGCCAACCAGAGCTAACAACTGAATTAGGTGACCATGGCTCATGGCCTGCCCACAGCTATGGGCCTGCTTCATTTACATTTGCCAGACTGTTAAGTTCTGCGATTTGCCATAACCCTCACTGAACGGCTGCCAGGAGCATCTGTAGATGTTCAGTGTGCTCATCTAACAATTCCACGATTTGTTAGAATGCTAGTTTTGTTGAGTGGCCTGTTCTATTGATCAATCTGTTTTAAATAGAACTTTCAGACCATAGTTACAAAAAGAAGAATGAAGAGAATCAATACTTGATGAGTCAAGAGCAGATAAGTGAGTCAGTTTTTGACTGAATTTGTTGATTGGAAACCGTGTGTAATTTTTGTTCTGAAGGCCTGGGACCCTGAAGATGAGCTGGCTGAGGAGAATCATCTACATTACTCATGCCTGCTCTGTTATTATTGATTGACTTTCAGGTAATGAGTGACGAAGTCCTTGACGTCTCCTCTCCAGTGCACTACTGACCCACGCCAAACTACACCAACTACACGTTCTCATCCACATGGGAGTGCAGAATGCAGTTTTGTTTTGCCTGTATGCTTGCAGAGCAGAGGATCTAGAAATTGAGGGACAGGAACATAATTAAATATTCATGATCTGTGCCTGGGGGCCACTTTCCTTGCTGGCTCTCATCCTCTACATGAATAATGCACAGATGAGCACGTACACCGACTCTTCAGCTGTGATCGGAAATTGATTGCTCAGTGAAGCCTTGATTTAGCAAGGTGACATAATGCCATGAACACAGTGACTGGCAACTGTATCACTCATCATCACTCTAGAGCCAGTCCATAGCTGTAGGAAGTAGATGTAGCACCGCAGCTACTTATTTTACCTGCATATATATATATATACTAGGTGATATTCTTTCATTAATTGATATGCTGTCGAATTCCAATTAAATATTACTTAAACATTTTATTGAATATATATTTTAAATATTTTTAATTTTGAAAATGTGTTTTTATTTACAGTTAATTTACATTTAATTTACATTTTTAAATGGGGTTGCATTGCTCAATTGTATCAGTTTGCCAGTAGTTATTATGGTCAAAATACAATAAATAAGAACTATCCTTTGAATAAAAAAAAAAAACATCAGATATTTTTAATGATATATTGACAGCAGAATTGTGTATATATATATATATATTTACACACAATTTTTTGTTGTTGTTGTTTTTATATAACATATATAACATATAAAATAACATTATATTATACAATGTTAGCAACCACATATACAAGTTCATATGAGACTATTTAACAACTAAACCCACAATGAGGCTCTTATGTGAAGATTTCAGCATTTAGTTGATCACAACCTGATCACTAAAAGCATCCACTACTTCTTAGCTACATTATCTTCAAAACTCCAGAGCAAAACTAAGAAATGAATGAAAAGCACTAAGCATGTTTGGGCTGTTTGACTGCCAGTTGAATACTGGATACATTTTTTAGTTAAACTATCATTTTAGAATGCATACAGACATGGCAAGATGAGAACATTTGAAGGTCTACATGACAAAAACACTGCTTTACGGTTATGGAGTTGTGAGTAACCCTGGAGAATGGAGCAGTGAGCGTGCCCCAGCATTCTGAGCATCCTGTGTACACTCAGCCATGTTGAACATTAACCAAGGAATCGAGCCATTTTCAGCCAGATAACAAATCAAGTTTCCACAGCTGCCATTCCAAAATGATCAATCACCCCACTCGGTTTCTCGAGCAGAATTAATATTCCAGCCACTCAGAGGGTCTACAGTTTGAGCATCATCTATGTCCTTAGCCACAGTTTGTGTTTATTTATTACAGACAGGTTGTTAAGCCTTGAGCCAGCTGGACCCATATGCCAGTGCTTAATAGGGTTATACATAAAACATCAACATCTGCTGTTCTCCAAGTTAAAACATGGCTGTCATCGTGAATAAGGATTGATCCTGGTGAGAAGCCCACTGTTGACGTGCTGTAAGGGCTCAATATAGTTGGCAGTGTTTTGGATATTTCTAATTTCGTTTTTATAAAAAATAGACTGAACTGCTTTTAAACGCAATTGTACAGTTGGGTTTTATTGATTTAAGGCAAGTGAAGTTTATTTCTATGGCACATTATCACATCGCTTTACATGAATAAGTGGAAAGTGAATAGGAATAAAAACAAAGCAAATAGAATATTTAAAATATATACAAAAATAAATAAATAAATAAATAAATAATTATATATATATATTATATATGCATAAAAGAAAGTCAATAAAGTAGTATTAAAATTGCAAAAAGAGGTAGTAAGGCAAATAAATGTTAAATATGTTTAAATAGATCACTGGTAGTACATAATCACATATATATATGAGCACAGAAAAAAATTAATATCTAGTTTGACCCTCACTACTACAAAAACAACAATAAAACCAAAAATGCCACATGAAATTGTAGTGGACTTTATATTTATATTTTTCCTCTTTTTCCTCTAGACTCACTAGATGAAGTCTTTTCTCAGTAAACAGGAAGCTGCAGCCACTTAATGACACATTAGTGCCACAGACAGGGTTAATGCTTTGACAAACACTGAGGTAAGAGGGTAATTGTTCCACTGGGCCCTGTGTTTAGTGTTGATGCCGCTGACTTACGCTGCTGCTTGTTTATGTAGTAGCATATAACTGAGACTGGACAGCGTAAACTTAATAATGATATTATTGTTTTAATAAGGGTTCAGTGTAGTGTAAACAAGGTACACAGTGGTTCTGTGGCCTTTATTGATAAACAAAATTCAGTAAGAGATTGATGGATTATTAGATCTGACCAGTCCAACCCAGCTAACCTATGCTGACCTAACCAGTAACTACCCAACCTGTCTAGGTCCTAACCTGGTCAAACATAGGACTATATATGGATGGGAAAATATAATCTGATCAGATTTAGTAAGAAATAAAAAATGCCACAATTTTATTTATATAATGATTTTTACAAATGACGTTGAGGCCAAGCAGCTTTACCAAACGCAGGTCCAATCCCTACTGAAACATTGTGAACAAGTTCCCCCAAAGTAGCATTTAAACAAAATAAAACTTCTTGGAAAGTCCAGGTCACCAGTTCTGTAAACCATACATATCAATCAAAGCGCTCAATCAAATCATCCGAGCAAAAAAATGCATTAATTCCTGTAACCAATAGGGCTTGTTTTATCATTATACTTTTCATTTTCAATCATAAGTGAATTTGTTTAAAATTACAGCTCACTTTTTATCAAAATAAATCAATAAATCAGCCAGTTCTCTAGGTTTCAGAGTCATTATCAGGAATAAGTGGTTCTTTCTTCTCTGGTTTCAGTGTTGCACTGCCCTCAGCTCAGGCCATGTCCTCATTTTTTCATGTGTGGTTTCTCTAAAGGACAGCACACTGGAAGACTTCAATATCTCCAAGGGCTTCGCTGCCATGCGCTTCAGCTATTTTTTTATACTCCAGTCTCCAAAGGTCTTCTACCAGTTCAGGCCAGAGAGAAAAGTGAGCTCAGAGCAATAACGTCATGTTAGCCTGAACTGTTATTTAATTTTCTTGAAACGATGTCCACTGATGCCTCAGAGTAACAAACTCTTAGTCCTATTTTTGACCTTCTTCGGTTCTAGTCAAGCCTTCTAGAACAGCCTTTGGTCACTCCTATTTCTATAGCCCCATTTATTTCCAACCAGTTGTTTTCCAGTGTTCTTCCCTTGACCTGATTGACCCCTAGTTCTGCAGCTTGGCGTCTCTCACACTCACCTGGGGCCGTGTTTAAAAATACACAGCATGGCTGCCATTCTGTCTCTCCTCCCTTCTCCCAGTCTCCTAAAGTTAAAACCTCATTCCACCCCACAGTGGCAGTAAAGCTCTTAATCTTAATCCCTATTTTGTGTGTGGTTTCATGTGTTTGGGACGACTTCAGTGGCTTCTCCAGATGACAACAGTGTTTTTCCCGCTTGTCTGTGTGTATGTCAGTTTCCAATGAGATGCATGGTGATTTAGCTCACCTGAGATCATGCAGGTATTTATTTATTCAGCTTGTTTTACAGCACACTGCCAATGACACAGTTGCCATTATTTCCACTGTTCTCAAAGCAGATCATCGTAACGCTCGCTGGGGATGTATACGCTATAATTGTGCTCGTAAGTGTAAACGCTCTCATTCTGGTGTTTCCTTTACAAAGCACATGTGCATATTATGGAGTAGATGGTGCTGATCATGCTGTTTTAGTAATTCCACTGGTCTCAGAAGAAGTGTAGCCTGCCATTACTGTCCTCTTGAAATGCTGGTATTTATGTAGACTACTGTGGCTACTCTGACTTATTGGAAAGCATCTTTGAATGTAAATGTTACTTATGCAATTATGAGGAAAGAACTAAATATAAGCTATCATAACAGCTTTTTTTATTTTATCCCTCTATTATAAAAGAAATCTCTCTGTTTTAGCCTTGTTGGATTACAGCACAGCTTTTGGTACAATTGATCACAAAATTCTAAGCCACCATCTTGAAAAGTAGTCTTTTCAGGCACAAATTTAGAATGATTTAAATTATATTTAATAGCCATTTATCTAAAAACTTGTGTTTCATGAGTAGTGCCTCAGGGTTTGATTCAGGGATCTTTTTTCTTTGAATGTTACCTCGAGTTAATGTTATCATAAAGTAGAAGATGAGTTTTCAGAGCTGTGCTGAGGATGAAAAATTCTGAGATTTTGTAGACAGGTTTATTAATTGTGGTCTAAATATTTAGATTTTCTAAAACATAAAAAAATTGTGATTCTTGGGTAGTAAGATTTTGAGAAAGTGGTGTTGTTAAAAAAGGTAAAGTGCCTCACTATATGTTTGTTTGCTGCCTTCAAGGCCTCAGAAGCATCTACAGGCGTTTCTCAGTGTGTGGCGTAAGTCAAACCCCTCTACATAAGCGTCTGCATGCGTTAGCCCTGGGGCCATTCCCCTGTCAGTCCACCAGAGGGAGACATTCACCCACCTCAGGCTCTGTATTGAACTTTTCTGAGCGTTTTTTTAAAGGTAATTTCACTTTTTACACCATTTAAGAAAAAAAACAGGGTTTGAGGTAGCATGGTAACCACAAAGTCGAGAATGTCATAAGTCGACGACACCTTGCAACTCTGTGTTTGGAATACTGCTTTTCTCTAATATGTATCTGCTGAAATACACTCAAATAAATTCAGTGGTCATTGCTTTTTATCTCTTTTAACTCGGAAATGCTCAACAAAAAATCATTGTTTCCCCAGTAGTATATATGGTATTGTGGTGGTGTTCATTGGTCACTTATCTAATAAATATATTCCAACATCTGATTGTAGACCTGCAGGTACAAGCCTTCTCACAACATCTTCTTTAAATGGAACTTAATATTTAATATGGAATGAGTCAATTAAGCTTTGTACACATGATCAGGAAATATTTTAAAATATCACTTTTATTTAGCCTTTATTTAAAATGCTACCTCTCTGTTTTTCTAATTGAATTATATTAATGCATCATATGATTTTAACTGGTACTCTCAACTTGTTTTTATGTTGTTATGTTGTTGTTGCCATTGTTGTTACTCGTAAAGTGTTTGGCAACATTTTTATTCACGTGATGGTCAACAATATCATATACTTGGGCCAGTCCATGTGAAACTTGGTGTGATTGTATGTCTACATGACTGATACACATTTTAAACAGGCTTTTGTCCTTAGGCGGGTATGTCCATTCTAGTGCCCCCTGGACTGAGGTGGACACAAATCACTTTTCTGCCAATTGCTCAACAACTGTTTTGGAATTTGTAAGGCTTCTTGTAAGGAATTTCCGAGGTGCATGACCCAAGCTTATAATTCATTTTTGTAGTGAATAATGTCAATACATAAATCGAGTGCTTTTTTAAGAGACTACCTTTAGACATAAATTTAAACAAAACATGATGTAATGTTTGGAAGTACACCAAACGTTCCAATATTTTACAACATTCACAATTTGCACCACGATGCTCGTACTGCTAGTTATCATTCAGTCTAAGCACTAATACCTAAGGTGAAGTGTGACTGTTTATGACCTTTAAATTTTTTTGTATATTGTAAAGGTCCTGGGGTGCTGCTATTGGCTGTTGGGAGGAGTGCATCATGGGAGCAGGGAGATGTGTACTGTTATGCTTTATTGTTCACGTTCTGTGCATTTCAGGAGGAAGAGCAGACTTGCGCATGTGTACTGTTATCGTGTGTGTTTGTGTGACCGAGCTGGTGGTGGATGATCAGACCCGCCATAGACATAACAAGTATAGAGATTAGTGACTCGGCCGGTCTGATCATCCATCTCCATTCCTGGTAAATAAATCTGGCAACCATCTGGCTTGTTCAAGCATAACCGTGTGTGTGAGTGTATCTGTTCGCTATTCTTCTTCACTGAAACTACAATATTTTAAAAATTCTTCTTGTTCATTTTTTTTTACTGATGTCATGATGTGGAAATGTTCGTCCCCTTCTAACCAGTAGTGTGTACCAGATATGTCAGTTGTCTTTGAAAGCAGGACAGTCAGCACAGACTGCTTCTGAGTCACTCCTGTCACTCGCTGTATATCAGCGGTTAGTTCAGCTCCATCCACTGCTTCAGTGACAGAACCGTGTCTCAAAGCTTTGTAACGGGTGTGAGATACTATCCTGTCCTCATTATAATAATAACACTGGACACATCTTTGTCCTCCTCCTGGACTTCCATCGAAGCCCTTGCACTGACTTCATCAGCATCGGCCTGTGTGACGTCTCAGCTCTCATGCTGCCTGGCTGTGTGCAGTTGAGCTGAGGGCTGGTGTCTCCGTGCTGATGAAAATAACTGTGACGCTGACCGGAACAGCCTGAGGGAGCGCCCCTGTCCATCCATTCGGCTGGAAAGAGAGCGAGAGAGTGGAGAGATAGCTCGAGAGCAGGAAGAGAGGGGGAATGTGGGGCATGAAAGGCTGTGATGACCCAGGCAATGGGATGAAGGTGACCCTTTTTAGAGCACAGTCAGAGCCCAGCACCCACGCAATCCATTTTAAAGAGGCAGCCTCTCTTTCCAAACTCCTGCTGCCATGGATCCTGTTTACGAGGAACATTTGCTTAGTGCTTTATCTCTTCCTAATCGTCCATATTGAAGGATTCTTGGAGGAATTCTTGTTGGATTTCTGGCAAGACCTTAATTACTTTCAGTGCAATCTGAATAACGATAAAAAAAACATTCTGTCAGTTATATTGTGATATATGTGTCCAGAATGGTGAACGAAGATGTTAAAGATCCTAAAGTAACTTGGAGAAACTGTATGGCTTCTGGAATTTTTAAAGAAAATAAATAATTATAATAATACAAATAATTTGGGGGAAATTGTCTCCAATCTGGAGAAACACAAGTCATTCTGCATAAGAGCATCTGCCAAATGCTACGAGACTAAACACATTTTAAATGTGCTCTTAAAAAATTCATCATTCCTGTAAAACGTAAAATACTTTTTGGTGTTAATTTTTTTTTATTTATTAATGTTTTATTAAATAACATCACCCATCAGAGCCCCTTTCCCCCAGTGCCGTTTTATACAGACTTATCTGCAGTGAAGAGGCAGCAGTGGAGGAGAGTGTTATCACACTGTCCTGTAGCATGAGGTCAGAAGAAAAGTGTGATATTACTGGAAGATTTTATTTCTTTTTTATTCGCCTCCCTGCCTCTTGATTCCTCTACTGCTGGTGATTCAGGTTTGTCAGTGGAACCACTGCTCTTGTGGCTTTCAGAGCTGTCAGACATGCATCTGCTTTTGGTGAACTAATCACCGTAGCTGAGGAGAAATAACCACTTAAAGGAGGAAGTGTGCTGCTTTTAAACTTCCGGAAGAATCTGAATGGCCTGGTTAAGCCTACAGGGCCCTAAGGCAAAGGCCCTGTGAGAAAAGCTTTAAGTAACAGTAAGCTTTCAGAGCTGGGGCACATTAAGGGTGGAAAGGCTGCTCAGGACTGTGTAAGGAAACCCATTTTTCTTAAAAGCATGAAGAATGTTCTTTTTTTTCCATAACTAGGGTCATTCATTCGTGATCTTTTTTCTCTGGTCATGTGTGGACCTCCTTGGATGCCATCTGGCATGACAGTGGAACAAAAAGATAATGTCTGAAAGCTTTACTCTAAACTAAATAGGTTTCTTAGATATGGCTTAATGTTGAAGGTTTTCCAAGAAGTTACATTTAAAATAATTAATCATATTTTTACATGACGTGCAATCAACCAAGGGGTCTTATACAGTGGGGCAAAAAAGTATTTGGCAGCTACTGTTTCTGCAAAAAAAATCCAGGGAATCAGATTGTATGATTTTTATAGAATTTATTTGTATAATGGTGCAGAAAATAAGTATTTAGCTCCTACAACAAAGCAAGAATTCTGGCCTCACAGACCTGTTAGTTCTTCTTTAAGAAGCTCTTCTATCTGACCCAGTGATCAAACCCAGACCCTTCTTGCTGTGAGGTGACATCACTAACCAGTGCACCACTGTGTTTAAATAGCTACTCTATATTAAGAAATATATACTTGCTGTTACTATTTATAAGTACAAAGCCCAAAGGCGTTATGTAAGTTCACTGAGTGAAATGTATATGTGCACTAGAAGTAACAAAACCCATTTTGTCTAAATACTTCCATATATAATTATGAAAAAAATTACGGTTACTGCTATTTTGAGGTATGTAACACTTTATTAAATTTTATAGATAACAGCATATCATACAGTGTCATACATCACAAAAGCAAGCCCATTTGAACCAATGGCATGGCTAGAGGCAAGTGATTTTTTATGCATGCAGTTTGCATGATCTGTAAACTTCATAATTTCTAGTTACATTCTTAATTTGGGGGATGTGATGTAAATTAGAAGGTTTTTGTCCTGCAATACCACTCTAAGTAAGTATAATTACATCTTAACCACAGTGCAAATCTGCAAATATTTATTTTGGACTAGTAGGCAGTGCGAGGAAAGAGAAAGGGGGCGATTTTCCTGCAGTCCCCTGCCTATGCAGTCTGATAATAACATCCAAATATAGAATGATTTACTCAATCATTTACGTGCCTCTCGCTATCCCTGCTCCATTATCGCACCTTGCACTGAAGGCCAATGGGGGAGGGAGTAATCATGTGGAAACTGAATGAGGACAGCTCGGTGTCTCCCTCTAAACCACACCAGGGGAAGAGCACAGGGCTGGGTCGGTGACTCACCCTCACACAGGAGAGCAGCTTCCTGAGAGACAACCCGCCTGCTGTAGTAACTGCAATCACTAGACAATTGAAGGGGGAAAAACACCATGTATATAATTGCTACAAATTGGAGGCATGAATCATCAGAAAACAAGAATAGACTAATAAGGAGCTTATTGCTAATTATTATATTACTCAATGCTGCCTGCTGTTTCTGCACTTAAGCTGTGTATTCTAACATTCGATGACTTAGTAAAACCTTATTAAAAAGCATTAAATTAAAGACTCATTTTAATCATCATTGAGTCATTGCACTTGATTTGCTGTTTCTTTAAACTTTTGGGAAGTTTGTCTGTGATATCACTCTGGCATCATTTATTGTTGCAAATGAAATCAATTTATTGTCTAATTTTATTTTATTTTACACCAGTCTCATTCTCACCTGGAGTTATGGAGTAATACAAATCCAGCTCTCTTCATTTGTGTATGTATGGGGGCTATTTATTTGGTGCCTGCAACACTGGACAGTGGATAATACTGATGAGTCTATCATTAATCTTATGAGTCATGGAACCATGAATTATTTTTATTAGCCATTCACATGGAAGACATGTGGCATAATGGAGGAAAGCTGTTCAGGTCCATACTGAGCTTAGCCTCAAGGTTAAATTCCTCAGTCAGTTGTTCTCACAGTTAGCAACATGCTGTCTTTATTTATAGCTCACTTCCAGTTATGACATCAGGCTATGTGCCATTGAGACAGATATATTAGTGGTGAGGCTTGTTACCTGAGGAATATTACATTAGCTATATTGCAATAGGGTGGATGTGATTTTATAATTTGTGCAACGTTGTAGTTATGCATACTATTTAGAAACTCAGTTCCAGAAAAGTGCAAACATATTGTGATGATTTTACAGGATAATCTTTGAGGAAAGAGATGGAGGCTGACACCAAGGTTTAATGCTAGAATTGGACAACTGCCCGTCGTTTTATTAAAGCTCTTATAAGGACTCGTAAAGCAAGTGCGCCCCCAACTGGTGTAGTACTCAGCTGCTATGCCACTGAGAAGGCTAATCAGCCCAGTGACGGTGGATCAGCCATTTACTCCCAAACCAAACACACACTGCCCAAAATAGTCCCACAAACACATGACAAACACAAAATACCCCCCACAAGAATGCATTTAACCCCAACACAGTCCCAAAACACACACAAATACAGTTACCCAGAGGGCCGTGCGGTGTAAGCACGCACCCTAAGCTTCAGCTCAATATAATGTAAATCTTAATTTAACTGAGTATACCGGTAAGTAAAAAAAAATTCAATAGTTTTACTGATAAAGACATTTGTATTCTGTAAATATACACATATTTAGAATGTGATGGTTGCAACATATTCAACAAAAGTTGTGGCATATGCATGTAAACTATTGTATTACATCACCTTTCCTTTTAATAATAATTTTTAATCATTTTGGAACTGTTGATATTAATTGAATAGTTTTTTTTTAACCTCAGCCACTCAATAGTCCATGGTCACCATTCATGATGTTTCCTACATTTTCAATAGGCGATGGACTGACAGCAGGTCAGTCAGTCATAGGCAGTCTGTGTCTATGAAGCCATGCTGTCATAACCCATGCAGAATGTGTTCTGACATTATCCTGCTGAAATTAGCATCAGCATCACCTTGATGACAGCATATGTCTCTCTAAAATCCCAATGTCAGATGGTCAGAGTCAATGGTACATTCACATACAGTATCTCACAAAAGTG
>JBBIGC010000024.1:11153074-11163324 GCA_037576955.1 Lepidarchus adonis
TGTGTGTGTGTGTGTGTGTGTGTGTGTGTGTGTGTGTGTGTGTGTGTGTGTGTGTGTGTGTGTGTGTGTAAGAGATAGAGAGGGAAAGAGAAGCACAGAGAGGGGGGAGGGATAGAGAGAGAGAGCGCGCGCGCGGTTAATGAATGGTGCTAGTAGAAGACGTCACCCCCATTGTGACGTCGCGGCCCTTTTATGGCGCGAGCGCTGAGCTCCATTCATAAAACGGAAAGAGCGAAGAGCCCGCGGTAGTAATGCTCTCAGGAGGATAACGCAGCCCAGCTTCTGGACTTCATTACTGTTCCACCAGCGCGGTCTGAGTGGAACGGTGGCGGCCCCTCAAACAACGACAAAACCCCTAAGAACCCGCCCTCCAAACAACACCGCGGCCATGGTCACGATGGAGCAACTCCATGACATGGACTGCGGAGCTCTGAAGCGTCTGCTGAAGGACGACGGCGCCAAGTGCCTTCTGCTGGACTGCAGGTCCTTCCTGGCCTTCAGCGCCGGACACATCCGAAGCGCCGTGAACGTGCGCTGTAACACCATCGTCCGGAGACGAGCTAAAGGCTCCGTCAGCCTGGACCAGATCCTGTCCGGCGACGACGAGGTGAAGTCCAGGCTGGTGTCCGGCCTCTACTCCGCCGTCGTTCTGTACGACGAGCGGACTCCGGACACGCGCATGGTGAAAGAGGACAGCACGGTCACTCTGGTGCTCAACGCTCTGGGCAGAGACACGTACAGGACCGAGATCCATCTGTTAAAAGGTAACAGGACAGAACGTGGCCCAACGCGATGTCACATTGACTAGCAGTTTGTTTGTTTACCTGCTTTGAGACATTTGGGTGGTGTTTAGGTGGTGCCAGTGTGCAGCTCTACAACAATGATGTAATGCCCAAAGCCCTGACTGACTGGGTGTGCGCTCCCTGAAGCTGCTGAGATATTATATTCCATTTATTCAGCTCTGTCTATTAAATATGAAACCATAATTTTACTAAAGAATTAGCAACAATTCTTTCTCTTGTGCTGCACAACACTTTTTCTTCCAAACTACACCAACCACACACCTACTACACTGCAGGAAACCGCAGCAGACCTCTCACCATCTCTAGCCTTAAATGTAGGTTTGTTCTCCTCCAATGTCATTTTCCTGACAGACGGGACATTAGTCTGAGTCGTTTTGGGAAATGTTTGTCCCATGACTGCACAGGGGGCAATAGAATTAGGTTAAATATTCACCAGAAGCTTTACTGATTCTATTCTGTGTTTAGAGACATGGACACATTCACTGATGATGTATTTTCTCTGCAGGAGGTTACGACCGGTTCTGCTCCCAGTATCCAGACTACTGTTTAAAGAGCAGGACGCTCCCCATGCCCAGTGTTGTGTCCAGCACCCAGGCCGTCTCGGAGGCCAGCTGCACATCATGCGGGACTCCCCTGCACGATCAGGTGGGCTCGGGTTTGAAGAGTGTGTAATGAAGGTTTTTTTTTCTCTCCGGACTGATTTCCTTTCACCTCCTCTTTTACTCATCGACTGTTTCCTGCGGTTGCTGTTTAAAAGCAGCCAGCAGTGACATAACGTCAGACTATCAATACACCACTTCCAGTTCCGGAGAAGTGAACATGATACGGCATGTTTTCAGTCAAACCACCTCTGTGTTTCAGAAACAGAATTTCCTGTTAAGTTAAAGAAAATCAATGACATTTTGTTCAATATACACTGGTGTATAAAGACTTTTTTAATTATTTCACCGCATTTTGTAAAATATAATAAGGCGTATTAGAATATGGTGGTTAGATTTGAGTTTAAATTAAGGCGAAAGCCAAAATCTTTTGGTAAATACAAAATATTCAAGATGAAAATATCTTTGGCCATTGACGTTTTTCTTTTTCAAGAAACCTTTCTCCTAATCTTGAATGAATTTACACTAAAATGAAAATCCAGAGATCATTAAATAATCGTGTGGTCTGTTACAGGGGAGGCCGGTGGAGATCTTGCCGTTCCTGTTCCTCGGCAGTGCTTTCCATGCCTCTAAAAAGGACATGTTGGATGCGATTGGGATTTCTGCTCTGCTAAACGTGTCTTCAAACTGTCCCAACCACTTTGAAGGGGCTTACCAGTACAAGTGCATCCCAGTGGAGGACAACCACAAAGAGGACATCAGCTCCTGGTTCACTGAAGCCATCGAGTTCATAGGTGGGTCTAATGAAGCTTCGCTTTCTGCTTTCTGCTTCTCGATGGCTGGGATTGGCTCCATTGTTGAATGGCTTGGTGTTCATCATTGATTAACAGCCTCATCTGCATCACAGAACTCTATGTTCGTGCCCCAAACACCCACTGTTTTAATCCGTCATCCATTTCCACCAGCAGAGCCGTTGCTGGGTGTGTATTCATTTGCAGAGCAGTAATGAGTAACGCCAGTGGCCGGGGCAGTGTTTAGAGCTGGGCTCAGTTTAACGTGACCTGCGCCCTGTGCGGCTCGGGCAGTTTGCATGGGTGGGTCCTCCTTCAGGTGGGGGTTCCCAGGGCCGTGGGTGGGGGATCCTTGAGATTTGACTCCGCTGTAAAACAGCACCCGAAAGTAGACTTACTGCATCTTTCCTGTGTGTGTGTGTGTGTATGCGTCAGAGAGTGCAGCTAAGGGACCAGAGTCTGACTCATCCACCATTCGAGGGTACTCGGTTCCTTCGTGTGTGTGTGTGTGTGTGTTATACACAGATATGCAATGCGCTTTGTCTTTATACGTGCAGGAGTGAAAAGGTGGAGACGCTTTGAGAATCTATGAGCAGAAGAAAGTGTGTTTGTCTGTCAGCAAGACTATAGATACAGTTTCCTTTGCCATTGTGCTCAGTTTCTCACTTCCCCATTAATTAGCAGCTCGTTAATAATGGAGGGCGTCAGTGTTTACACGCTGCAGTGGTGTGGAAGGTGTGAAAGACACCACGGGCAGTTTTTTGGTCTGAAAAGCTCTGATGGTGCAATTCTGGGTGAATCATTTCACATTTCGTAATGATTCGTAACTGTAGACTGGATGCTTGTGGAAAATTCTCTTAATTATTGTAAAGATCTATGAAAACATATGAAACAAATGATGAAATTTTTCTCTAATATATGCATTTTTTAGCAGAAATGTTTGACCTAAATACTAGTATCACTGAAAACATTTTTGCAATCATTTTAATTAAAAATGTATTTAATTTTAAATGAATTAAAATGTAAAATATAACTTTCACTCCCCTGTACGATAAAATGTTTTTATATTAAAATTACACAAATAGTAAAAAAAAATTAATAGAGCTAAATACAAGAAAATTTTAAACATGAAAGGCTTTAAAAAAGTCAATGTTCACAGTGTAAAAGACAAACGAGTTTTTAAAATATGAGTGAAAGAAAAGGAAATAGTAAATAATAAATGTTTTATTGATTTTTAATCCTGTTCCCGTTGGTATTAAAAAAACCCACCTCTGCTTTGCTTGCTATTCACAATGCGATTTGGTCTGTTTTCTATTTTACAAGGTTTTTCAGCTATGTTCTCCATTGTTCTATGTTCTCCTCATCTAACCCTGTATTTCTTCTCCTCCAGACTCGGTGAAAGACTCAAATGGGCGTGTGCTGGTGCACTGTCAGGCGGGCATCTCTCGCTCGGCCACCATCTGCCTGGCGTACCTGATGAAGAAAAAGCGCGTGCGCCTGGACGAGGCCTTTGAGTTTGTGAAGCAGCGGCGCAGCATCATCTCGCCCAACTTCAGCTTCATGGGTCAGCTGCTGCAGTTCGAGTCGCAGGTGCTGGCCACCTCGTGCGCCGTGGAGGCTGCCAGTCCATCTGCCACACTGGGGCCAAAGTCTTCCTCACCAAACTCACCATACATCTTCAGCTTCCCCGTGTCTGTGGTGCCGCACGGACAGACCAGCGGCCTAGCGTACCTTCAGAGTCCCATCACCACCTCACCCAGCTGCTGATACAACCAGTTCTGGCCAGCAAGACCTCCAGACTGTGTGTAAGGAGAGCTGCCCCAAAGGCCTTGTTTACCAGCATCACGAAGGATCCATGAGCATGGCATCCGCCTGTGTCCCAATCTGCTTGACAGAAACTTGAGGCTGCTTTTTATGTCTGATAATAGGGTGCTGAACTTGATTGGACGTCAGAAGACAGAAGGGAGAGTCGTAGGAGAGCCGTGCTCTCTGTTCATCTACCTAATGTTTTTTTTTTTAAAGATGTACTCTTGTTTGGATAAGAGCAGTGGGGTCAGGGATATGTCCCATTTCCTTCCTCCCTATCCCCCCATCCCCCCTCTGTCTTCCTGACAGAGAGCAGGAGGCCCTTCAGCTGGGACAAGACTCTCTGGGCTTTCCATTCATCACCCCCACTCCTTTCACCGGAAAGAGGACTGGTAGAAAGTTCCTTCAGCAGAGACAGAGGACAGTACGTGTCTTTCATTTAGGGGTTTTATTTTCGGTCAGTGCCTTACAGGACACTGGCAGTCTCCTCTGGGCAACTGTCCTGTGCATTGCCTTCACCTGTAGGGTCGAATACTATTCAAAGGCAGACTGATGGGCAACTGTTGCTAAGCAACAAAAGCATTTCAATCTGCAATACAAAAATGTTTTCTGCTATTCGTTTCTCTCACCAATATAGAGCAATAACTTCTTCCTGCCTCTTCCCAGTAGCCACCAAAGCACTGTCATCTCTTCAACGTCCGTCACATTGTATGGCTGCGCTTTTCGAGGGGTTTCGATTTGATTGCTCATTTGTACAGAATAGCAGACCCAGACATTATTTCTGCTGTATGCCTTACAGATAATGACTGACTGTGGAATTCTCCTTTATGGAATGTTCTCTTTTCATTTTCTAGATTGTTATGGTACAGATTATGTGTTGTGGATGGCACACATTTTGATAGGTCACTTGTCTAACCACTGTAACCTTACTTTTGTATGTAAAAACGATTCCGTTGGTACCACAGCACACGAGTCACCACCAAGGGCCGAATACACTGAGCCGCTTGCATGCAACACTGGAGATAATGAGAATCTTGAAGCCTGAGATGCCCACCGGTCGTGGCACTTCCTTCGAGTTTTCCCACTGTAAGACATCACTCCGTTAGTGAACCTGCGTTTGAATTTTTCAGCTCACTTCGAAGTTTATTTGGTCATTCAATTGGGGTTAAGCCCCTCCCCTTCCTGATGAATGTGGGCACCTTTTTTATAGAGCACTTTTAAGTGATGCAATATTGTAAGTTGAGATTTGTTTTGCACATGGATGGAGTAGAGACAGCTGACTACTGTGTTTGTTACACCCATTAGAGCTTTACTTTGTGTATGTAAATGATACGGTCGGTCACCAATCACTGATAAATGCAATACTTTTTACTGTACCTTGTCAACGGAAATGTTAGTATGCCCATGGCAATATCATTCTGAAGGGTTCAATTTTTAAAAATGTACCATTTTGTTGTATGTTTTATTTATTCCTTGATTTCCATTCTTAAATATAAAGTTCTTTAATGAAACGTTGGTGTGTTTCTTTGGAGACTTTAATGAACCTTTTTAAGAAAAATACATTGACAATGAACTCTAAAAATGCACAATTGTGCTGCCAGCACCCCCTTGTGCTGTACTTTTGTATTGGCACACATTCTCCATCAAAATTCCAACCTCCAAGGCTAAAGAATTCCTAAATACAGGTTCTAAATCTTCATTATATAGTGTCAGCCCATCATTGATTTATTATATAGATCACAAATCATTACGCTTCCTGTGAGAGAGGATGTAAAGGTAAGTGGCTAGTGTTGATAGCATATCCATCTGCCAAAGTAAACGCAACAAAAGCACTGATTATGTCTTCAGTGATCGGTCTGATAACAATCAACCCTAACCAGCCAACAATCCAGCCCACTCAGCTCACAGGAAGTCAGTTACAAAATCCTCCCTGCTGCTGCCGCTGATCAGAACCTCCCACCTGCTCTGCTATCGGATCTTCAGCGGAACAAACCTTTTCCACAGAACAGAGAAAGTGAGTCACAGGACAACACAGAACATATGACATATGTACTTTATTAAGACTGGTTTACATGATCAGGGATTGTTCATTTAGCCTGCAGATTGCTTGTGGTAAATAGCCCGTTGCTGGAACTGGTTAAGGTACACCCAAAAAAAACAAACGGAAATCATTAAAGAAGTGAGAAACGTGAAGTGGTCCGGCGAAGGGTGTGAGTACTAGACTGTGCTTTACTGTAAGAGGTGTAAAAAACATTACTGACCTCTGTGTATCATAAGCCAAACCGTAGAGCACCAAACCAGAGGGTGAGAGATGAACCCTCAACTCATGAGAAACACAGAAAAGTCAAAATGCCTTTTTCCTCCACAATACTTACATAATCTGTGAATGTGCAAGCAATGGCGTTGATAAGTCAGTAGTGTTTGACACAAAGAAACAAGTGTCTGATAGTAAATGAATCTCTACAAGAGATTACACTGGAATGAATGTGAAAACTGCCCTGTAGTTTATGTCCTTCAACACACACAAAGTAAAATGATCATATTGAGCCAAACACAATCAATCACATTGGAACAGGAACAGTATGAAAGCAAAGGAAGTTCCACTTTAGTCCTAATGAACCCACTCATCAGTAAACAGCACCCAGAGCTTCACCAAGGCATTGTCCGTTACATAACCAGTACATTACAGGTCATCTTTTTATTCAGCGTCATTTTCAGTTTCTTTAGAATAACTTAAATCCTGTCTAAAAGTGCAAGTCCTCGAACTGTGAATTATGATGAAACTATGGTAAAAGGGTTGAAAATTCTGACCAGTTACTTCCTGTGCAAAGTCAAACAATCCCACATGAACATGTTAATATTTTGCAATTAAAGGCTCTTTCGTAAAATTGGTTTCCACCTGTGTCCACCTTCCGTGCCCACTCAGAAACCTTTCTAAGGCTTTCTTTCATAACAATTTGTTAAAATAATAATAAAAAAGGAGCAGCCGAGTGGCTTCACGGAACGCCATGAAGTGAAATAAAATAAAAATAAACAGTAGGTCCCTATGGAGTGTAACGATGATGTGGTCCAATTCATTGTGTAAGTTTACTTTAAAATAACTCAAAACACCAACAACAAATCACAATAAAAGGGTTCGAAGAAAAGAAGCTACCTGAATTGTAATGCTTGTCCAGGGACCAGTTTTAAATGGTAAGGAAGTGGCAAAGAGGTCACTTGTTGTCTTTTCTTCCACACATTATCATTCAGATCAGGCATTTAGTTCCTCCCTCACCTCCTCTCTCTTCCCCTTTAGCCCTGACATCGCTCTCAGCCCGTTTTCCAGCCCGTGCCAGGTCAGACTGCGACCGGCCAAGGCAACACTTCCGTGTAAACACTGAGGAAAATGTGGGGGGAAAACGGTCAGCAAAACAAGGCATTGTGGGAATGAGCCGTTTATGGGGAAGGCAAGTGGAAGTGGTACGACAGGGAGAGAAGAGGGAAGCTGAAGGAGGTACTGGAGGCCATAATGGGTGCGAAATGTTTGAGTAACAGTCTGAGCAGTGTGCAGGAGGCCACAGCAGAAATAGGTGAGTCTGGGGGCGGGGCCACTAAGACTTCTGCTCGGCGGCTGCTGGGGGTTGCGCTGTGCTCTCCGGCTTCACTATCTGGTATGTGATGAGGTACTCTGGGTAGGCCTGGACAAAACCATGAAAAAAAACATCTAGTGAACAAATGGTCTTAGATAAAATGTAATATCTTCTATTCTGTTCCAGATAATATAAAACAAAGTGTAAATTAAATAGTGCTGGGCAATATGCTGCTATTTATCATCATCATGATCAATTGTGAGTACAATATGATTTTCTGAGCATATTTTGATATTGTCAGTACTTAAAGAGCACTGCTGAACTTTATTATGCATGTTTTATTGCAGAGAGCATCGGTAGTCTTGCTTAAGTAAACTTATTATACTGTGGTGTGAGAAACATTGAATAAAAATCATTTGTACTCATAATTTAATATGTATGTATGTATGTATGTATGTATGTGTGTGTGTGTGTGTGTGTGTGTGTGTGTGTGTGTGTGTGTGTGTGTCACCTTCAATATATATATATATGGGGACATGTGGCATATTGGGAAAATTTTTCAGAGTATTGTGACATCTTT
This sequence comes from Lepidarchus adonis, assembly GCA_037576955.1. Lineage (NCBI taxonomy): Eukaryota > Metazoa > Chordata > Actinopteri > Characiformes > Lepidarchidae > Lepidarchus > Lepidarchus adonis. The sequence continues at coordinate 11,161,223 of JBBIGC010000024.1, forward strand.
TTCCATATCGCCCACCGCTAAAATTACCGGAATTTGCCAATAATCACGTCACTTAATAGTGATTTTTCCCCCTAAACGTTCTAATATGCACAGTGATTTAACAGTCCCCTAACCTGACTAGTTAAGAGGAGTAATTATTTACCACTTAATTTACACATTCAGTTACTGTGGGAACATGGAAATCAGATGTATGAGTAGTTCCTCACTCTAATAACACCATAATGAAAAAATATTAATTTCAGATCAGCTGCAACATAATTCTTAGTACTTATTAAATAAAGTCTTAATATTAGTAAATGAATAATCTGCCTAGGGCTCATTAAAACATATGGTTGCCCTTTGATTCCATAATAAAAATACCGCAGTAGAAAGATTATTTTTTAATTAAGATCTTGCAGCTTGTAAGATTTTGGCCTATAGTGTAATTTGGTGAAAATGTGGATATTTGCTCACCTGTTCCCCTCTGTAGATTACATATTCTGCGTAAGCCAGCCCATTGACGCTGGGGCGGCCAATAACAGAGTGGTGCCCTGGAGGAGCATGGGCCATTTTCATAGCGCTGAACTGTAGGAAGGACTTGCCCAGGGTCACTCGACAGAACAGCATTTGCCTGCCAAACACAACAGCAGCAAGTACATTACGTGAGCCACAGCGCCATCGCCTGGTCATTTAAATGAACTGTCAGCCTGAGAATGTTGCGAGACAGTACCTGTGGCAGATATAGCAGGAGCGGTCCTTGTGTGTTGGACAGCCAGTGCCACCACCAATGCCGTAAACATACTGGTTGCTCTTGGATGAGTTTTCTGCAAAGTAGATCCCTGCTCCAAACATGCCCCCAATATAGGCATGTCTCTCATCAAAGCCTTTGTGGATGATGGCATTAATGAAAGGAGACCCTGTATAAAGAAAGAAAGAAACGGCTTTTGTAAACTGTTCTGGTCATTTTAATTAGGCTGTAACAAAAATGCACATTTTCATTAGCACCCACAACTTAGATTTATTAACTTAAGAAAATTAAAATATTTTTTCCATGTAATTATTTATGTAATTACTTTATAAAAACAGCTACATTTTAAGTCTAGATGTCCTAATGTTAATAAGTGTGTGAGTTTAAAAAAAGAAAATGTAAAACATCAGTGTAAATCGCTTGGCTTCAGGAATATAGACCAATACCATGAAATAACATTCTCTCGTTATGGTGATTATGGTTTTCATCAGCAATCTCCTTCTGCCTGTGTGCATATCTCTCCCTCAGCTTCTTATTGACCACCTTCTGGATCTGCACAGACACACACAAACATAGCTAGATTTCTCAGACAAGAAACCAAACACCCCACCAGCAATTTCTGCAACCCAAAATAAACAGATAACCACAGCTGAATTAAGTGCATGTTTATATTCCATTAGGTTGTTTAGCACTTACCTTTAGAATGTTGTACCTGCTGAAGACTCCACCTGCATTACCTCCATCCCTATGCTCTCTGATCGTACTTTGGAGCTGAAACACACACACACACACACACACACACACTTGTGTTTATCTGTGTACCAAAAACATCAAATGTCCATAAAACTCTGAAAGGTAGATAAAAAGAGGCCTATTTAACACACAAGACATACTTTAATAATTGAAAAAAAGATCAAATGTAACATATCTGTAAGTGGCAAAAGTATGTGACCCTCTTGGATTATTAGTCAAAAGTAAAATGAATTAAAGTCAGTGTTTACAATCAGTGCAATGCCAATCAGGTTTTCTTTAAAAGTAAAGGAATATATAACAGCACATTTGTTAAATCATATAGTGCAAACAAAGACTTCAGAATGGTTGATACACATCAGGCTGGAGAAGGTAAAAAAACACTTACTAAATAGCCAGGACTAGGGGTGGGAATCGCAGGGTCTCTCACGATATGATTCGATATGCGATATGTGGCCCACAATAACGATAACATTGCGATAACTGATATATCGCACGACAATCACGTAGCGATATAACACAGAAACACGGGGATGCGTTATTCATTTACAGCAACGCTATTGTCACATTTCCTATATTTGCTTTGCGACCACGATCGGAAGCTCAGAGCAACGGCTACTTCAGC
>JBBIGC010000024.1:11182123-11197075 GCA_037576955.1 Lepidarchus adonis
TGCTTCTCCACTCTTCCTCCAGACTCTGGGACCTTGATTTCCAAATGATATGAACATTTACATTCATCTGAAAAGAGGACTTTGGACACTGAGCAACAGTCCAGTGCTTTTTCTCCTTAGTACAGGTAAGACGCTTCTGACGTTGTCTCTGGTTCAGAAGAAGCTGGACATGTGCAATGCGACATTTGTAGCCCATGTCTAGAATTTGTCTGCACAATGGCTTGTGATGCTCTGACTCCAGCCTTGTGAGGCTCCCCTAAATTCTCTCAAGACTGCAGTTGTCCCTGACCTTTTGTGGCTTACTCTCCTTGTGAAGGGGCGGGGGGGTCAATGACAGTCTTCTAGACATCTGTCAAGTCAGCATATTTCCCATGATTGTGTAGCCTCCTGACCCACACTGAGGTCATTTAAAGGCTCAGGAAAGCTTTGTAGGTGTTGAGTTAATTAGGTGATCAGGGTGTGACACCATGACTTTCCAAAATTGAACTTTTTCCACAATATTCAAAATTGAGACAGTGAATTTTATTATACAAAATTTGAATATATGATAAAATGTCTTTTAGCTGTACACAGGTATAATACAGATTAAACTGTTTGGAAACCGCCTGCTATGACAGAACATTCTGACCTCAAATGTAATAAATGTTCATTATAGATGTGTAAATGTAGAAATTGTGTCAGAAGTCCAATCAGAAGTTATCACTGACGTTGCGTCAAACCTTTGGTTCAAATCCCCCAAGGCACATATTAATACAAGGCGTGAGCAGAGATACAAGCTGAAGTAAAAAGGGTCATAAGTTTAACAACCTCATCAGTGAGGTGTTTGGACACAATCAGCCACTTTCCTACTTAACAGAAATCCATCACATTGAGGAAAAAAAGAAAATCAATCAAGTCTTTTTTGGCTGCTTTGTAAGAAAATACAAGGTCAGAACTGAAAGTGAAAGAAAAGAAAAACCTACAACCAGTTACAGTACAGTTATGTAGTATGGATTTCCAAAGTCTTGAAATACATTTGCATGCTGGCTGAGGATTGATTGAAGGACATTATTATTCATGGCCACAGGCCCCAGAGACAGTCAGAAGAAAAAACTCCCAAACTCCACAAGTCTCTGCTAATATGGCTTTTAGTGGTGAGACACAGTGATCCAAGTGCTGAGTAGGATGTTTGGACCGTGTAAATGGATAAAAGGGGTTTTGTGAGTGATTAAATAGCTCTCGGTTACAGTGCAGACAGGCCAGACAAGCTGTGATATGATACCTACTGACATTGGAGAGATGCATACCTTAGCTCCATGTTTCTGCAGTACCTCCAGGATGTCATTATGAGCCCTCTCAGCTGCTACATGCAGAGGAGTCATGAAACTAGAGAGAGAGAGAGAGAGAGAGAGAGAGAGAGAGAGAGAGAGAGAGAGAGAGAGAGAGAGAGAGAGAGAGAGAAAACAAAATATACAACAAAATGTAGGGTAAAAATATAACAAGACATCCCAATGAGAGCCATTTAATTGACTAGGTACACTTGCAAGTTCTATGAATTTAACGGGAAACAAACAATACAAAAAGTCAGACAGGCTCTTACAGATTGTACATAATCTAATAAACAAATAACAATATAATAATATTATAAACAACAATATAGAGAGAAGGGGATATGAACATTGTAACAAAACATTTGATGGAATCATTAAATATGAGCCTTTAATTTTAATTAAATAGTACATCTTGCAAATAAAAGTTCTCAGATTAATACTTATAGCACATGAAATATAAAAAAATAAACAGGGTTAACAAATGACGCAGAGAAAATGATGCCCTACATTCTGTAATTGTATACCACATAGCAAACCTATATGGTCAGAAGACCTGATAAAATGTGAGAGTGTAGGTAGGTGGATGAAAAAAAAATGGTTGGTACTGCAGACTTTTATAGATTGCAGCTCTTGCAATTAGAAGGCTTAAATATAAGCGGTTATTATACAGCTTTCCAAAACACCAATGAACATTGATTTTAAATGGGAAGGTGTCCCAAACGTGTGTTTTTTCCCTTATAATGCAGAATAACAATGCCCACTGCCATGGCAACAAGTTTTGTGCCTCAGATTTGCAGATTCATATTACTCAGTCATTAGCACAGTTAGCAGGATGGACAATGGTTTCAATATACAGTCTTATGCAAAAGTTTGGGCACCCCTTGATAAATTTTGGTCATTTTTTAATTGAGATTTTTTTTTTTTACAGATTGTGTGATGTTTGCTTCCAGAATTAGCTGGTATTTAGTGGAATCCATTCTTCCCTCCACCTATGCAATGTTTCCTGTGCCACTGGCTGCAACACAACCCCAAAGCATGATAGATCCACCCCCCAGGCTTAATGGTTGGCAAGGTGTTCTTTTTATAAAAAGCGGCTCCTTTTTTATCCAAATATGCCTTGGCCCTGTCAGGGTGTGGCAGAGCTCCAACGGGGCGGGATCGTTGCCCTGGCCGGCAAGAGATCTTGACTCTGGGCCTGTCCTGCACTGGTGTGGGTTGTGGGCAGGGCTGAGTCTTGCCGCCCCGCCCCCCCTCTGCGGGCCCCCTTGTTTGGGGGCCATCGTCCCCTTTGTCTTTCCCTAGGGTCTTGGGGAGGCCCGACTATGGGGCCTTATGTCGGGAGGGGTCACTGCAGGACTCGACTGCCTGGCTTCACCTGCCTTTGCCTCATGTCAGGGAGGGGGGTGTTGTCCACCTGTTCCCCCTGCATCTTGCACCATCCCATCGGCTACCACCACTCACAGTGATTCCAAGTTACAAAACATCTCACATCAACAGTCATACACGACTAGGGAAGTCTTCATAGATGGAATCATCATACTATTATACTATCAAACTGTCAGGACAGGGCAGAAATTTGTTGGCAACTCTTTTAGTAATCGATTTTTATCGATTCATTGTTGCAGCCCTAATTCAGATCATTTAAACCAAATGCTGATATTGTTTTATACATCTCTGAAGAAAACTTCTAGCAAAACCTATTCAGTTGCTAGTTACCTAACAAAATAGCATGTGTCTGAGCAAGAACATTCTGAAGAACTATTTTTTCTGAGTGCAAGTCAAGAAACTAACTTTTCTTAGACAATGTATTCTGAGATGGCCATTCAGGGAAAATATTTTAAAAATATAAATATAAAATATAAAGATATTTCCCCCATAAGAGCCATTTCACAATACATAATCTACATGCAATGTGTATTTTAAAAATATTACACACTCATTAAAGATGTCAAACCCCAAGTGCTTGCACTGGCACTTACTCTTTGTTCTTCTCATTGACGTTGGCTCCTTTACGCAGCAGAAGCTCCGTCACCTGCTTTCTCTTGGGGTGCGGTGATGCAACTGCACAATGCTACAATACAAGAATTCCTAATATCACCAAGATTTCATTAAAACTTTAGATGCTCAGATAAATTTTGCAGTGGATGTCAAAGAACAGATGCAGTCAGTGTATTGAGAGAAAGACTGATGAACTCACCAATGAAGTCTCGTGGGTCTGTGGGTGCTTAAAGTTGATAATTTCCAGAGCAAGGGTCTTCTTCACTTTAGCCATATCAGCCTCACGTGCAGCCTGGAGCAAGGAATGGCCTTTAAACTCATCTAGGGGCAGAGGAGACAAACATAACATCATAGAGTGCACAAAGCAGAAACATAAGCAAACTCCCTAACAATCTGACACCAGGTGCGGTTATGTTTTGTAGGCTTACAAAAGTCAATAATTCTCTCCTGAACATCTCCTGGAAGGTGTGCTAGATGTCTACAAGACTTTGCTCTGCACAGTAATTTCAGTCACAGGCCTTCCAGGAACTCAAAAACAGCATCTTACTAACACCACAACAACAACAACAACAGAATCTTAAGGTCTTTGGCTAAATAGCTCTTCATTCACATTTACATACATACTCATTTTGAATATGAAGTACACCATCAAGGTAACCCTTCACAACACATACATGCAGCATTGTACTATGTCCTTCCCACCTAGAGCCAAACAAGCCAAACAAGAGCAGCAATATGAACACAGAAGGCAGTCAATCTTTTATCTCACTTGACGCCCTGCCTCTCTTCCTCCTGCTCTCTCTCTCTCTCTCAATAATGCAAGATGAGAAATCTTGAGCAGCTCTCTTGTCTCAGCTGAGCACCAGAAAAAAGATAAAGCAGACTTAATCGGGTACACTTACTTTCTCACCACTCGTTTATATTAGCCATGTGTGAGATTTGGTTCATAGATGTTGATGCCACTGTGGAACAATAGTCTAAGCGTACTACTTGTGTAAAAGTGATCGTCTACACTGGTTCAGACTCCTGCAGTTAGGTATTGAAATATTTGCTGCAATGTCTGTTGTTCAGGCACCAAAAGTGTAGTTAGAAAAAAAATAATGGAAGTTTAGATTTGTCTCTAAGGCTTGTACTGCCTAAAAACTTTCACTCCATATTATCATGCAGAATAGACAACTGCACCTAGCTTCAGTGCTACAGGTCAGTGCAGCAAATGTGTTGAAGGGAAAACTGGGTGTGTTTGCATTGGAGTATTGTTCGGGCCTCTTATTTCTGTCCGAACCCGAACCGGCTCTGACAGAGCAGTGACCAAACCCGACCCGAACCTGACATGCAGTTATATGTTTCTGTCCGAAATCAATTGGAATTTTAATGCACACAATTATTTACACTAGGCTATTTACATAATCCACACATCAAGATTTAACTAGAATTGTGTAAAATTATTGAAACTAGGCTATTTACATAATCCAAACATCAAGATTTAACTAGAATTGTTTAAAAAGAAGAGACAGCATCAACATTGGAGGCTTCAGCGCTGTCCTCTATTGATCATTGGTTCTTCCAGCAGCTGAAGTTGCGTTCACTGCTGCTGGATTGGCAACAATGCCGCGAGCAAGGGCACTTAGTTTCGAGTAAGAGAATTTTTTTGTGCTGACGTGATTGAACCCAACCCGAATCAGAGCAACATTTCAAAATATTTGTCCTCACCCAGTCTAACCCGTCGGGCTAGGGTTGAGTAGCCATACTGTAGTTTGCATGCCTATAGTCCTTAAGCCCAAAGCTCCCTTCTGCTAGATGTGTGGTCCTCTTGTCCAGTGTATTAAAGTGTTATCCCTCTTCTGATGTAGCTCAGAAATGTAGCTACTTTACACAATTAGCTATTTGCAAATACCAATTATAAAATATTTAATTTGTAGAATATAGAAAATAACCAGAGAAAAAGTTTGTTCTGTGACCAAATAAACACACCAAGCAGAAAGGAGCCTTATGCAACTTGAAATGTTTGAAGACAGATGAAACCTGAAAACTGCAGCAGGTATAGAGAGATCTATTAAACTACTTTACACGTAGAAATAAAAGACGTGTTTGGGTACTGTATTCATCTTAAAAGTGGATGCTGTTTCAGTCATTCACCATCAATACAGCACTCAAGAAAACCCAGTTTGAATCTTGCATAGAACGTGGAAGTATCATTTATCAACGTATAGGTGTCACATCCTAAAGGCTCTGATTCTGTAAAGCTGCTTTGTGACACAATCAGTTGTAAAATGTGCTATAACAAATAAAATTGACTTGATATGACTTGATATCATACACAGAAAAAAGTCAAAAGGCAATTAAAAGCTTAAAATATGCCATTTCTTCAGCTAGGACAAGATATAAATCAAATCACTAGGTCATGAAAGCAGCTTAACACTCTGCAATATTAGAGAAAGGACAAAACCACACTGTAAATCACTGCTGTAATACTGACAAGTAGTTTCACAGTGCTCCAGAATAAGATACCAAATTATTTGGAGAAAAACAATCTAGACCAGTGTGAGGCAGAATATTCTGGATTCCTTTAAGAACACACATGTATGACACAAACAAAATGTTTTTTATCTGTTTAAGAACCATAGACTGGTGCAGTCTGACCTTGGAGGAAAGGTAGGTATACTCACAAGTCAGTCTCTCTTTAAGCTCTGGGGTAGGGGCCATGTCTACGGCACTTTTTCCATGACAGTTCACCAAGGTAGGATCTGCTCCATGGCTCAGAAGAAGAGAACACACTTCCACACGGTTCTTCGATGCAGCCTCGTGCAGTGGGGTGAACTGCCATAGGTCCATAGCATTCACACATGCGCCGTGCTACAAATGAAAATATCACTTTGATCCCAAATCCCATTTACAAACACACCAATCGTAGAAGATAGAAATCAAGATACTCAGTTTGAAATATCTACTGACTGCCAAGCTGCCTAAACTCTAGTAATTGAGTTAACAGCACTAAAGAAAGAAAACAGCTAACATTTTCAGCTAATGCTACATCTCCAGGTAGTTTACAAGGGAGAACGCAAACATGCAAGAGGATTAAAACCATTTAATGAGCAGAGAGAGAGATGCTCAGGGACAAACAGCTTTAGTGAACATCACTTTGCCAAAGTTTAGCTGCATGAGACACCAAAAAGACAAAGCGTGGGGTAAGTAGTGTCACTCAGCATTAGCATACAGGCACAACACTCTGATAACCCTGCCAACATGTGTTAACCATACAGCCACTTCTGATTCTTAATTGTCTTTTTGATCCTTGCACAGCATCTTTAATCTGATCCGGGATAAAAGCTGAGGCAGAGGCATCGTGGTCTTGAGAAGATATGAGCAGCCACTGATTTTCTGATAAGAGTTCTGAGAGAAAGAATATTCACTACAGGCCAGCGTTTTGTAGCTCACACTGAAGTGTTTTCATCTAGAGACAGCCTGGCTATGCTCTGATAACAGAACACACTTCAGGCACTGGGAGATGTTACATGTATATAAAATTGAGGTGTGGCTCACATACAATGCTACTGTTCATAATGCAAGCTGGGTTGATCAAAGCTCAGCTCTTCAGGCTGAGGAAAGGTCACTGTACAAAGTACAGGGTGTTTGGGAAGTAGGTCTAATCAATAAAATGAAAAAGATAATAATCAGGGAATAACTTTATTTAAAAGAAATATAAGACATGGTTGATACAACATCACTAAAATGTCAAAAATAGGTCTCCCCAATGGTCTCCAACATTTAGTATGGGTGGAATCAGGAACGCAGTGGTATAATTTAACCTTAAGTCTTCAGATCTCAGAAGTAAAAAGAAATCTTACAGAAATAGTGATTTGATTTATATTGTGATATATATGAATATTGCCTGATTTGGGGGAAAAAGTCTTTCAAGATCACTTAGCCCTGGCTTGAAGTGTGTGAAAGAAATTCCTGGTAGCTCATGTTCAGCTGAAGTTAGCTGTAATCATACAGGCGATCACATGGGGAACCACAGCGCATCCCAACCACACATATTAGATTCTACAGGGAAATCACAACACATTGTGCACTTTCTCTAAGCAGAAAAGTAGTACAAACTAGAAATACTCAAACTTATTAGAGCTTTGTACAATCCTGAAGAAAAAAACAGCCCATTAATACATTATGAACAGTGCTTCAAAAAAACTGATGTTAGAGTCTTACCTTTAGCAGCAGCTCTGTAACCTCATAGTGACCATAGGAGCAAGCGTTGTGCAGAGGAACAAGGCCACTAAGAACAGAACAGAATAAAATTCAAATACTTTTATTATTTTAGCCACTAATGTTGCCATTGCTGATACTAAAATTATATTAAAACACAAGTCTGAAAAATGAATTAAATTGTCTATGTAGAATTAAGACAAACCCTACCCTTTGTCTTTTGCATGTACATCTGCCCCATGCTGGAGAAGAAGCTGGACAATTCGGACTCTGTTGTATCCTGCCGCTAAGTGCAATGGAGTGGACTGCAAGGCACAAAAGGACACAGAGGATGTTTACAATCTCGTTTAAGAAAAAGAAAGATAAGCAACACATTGTACCAAATAAGCCAGAACCACCTATGGGGCAGCGACACAAAGCATCTCTATATGAAACCATTTCAGAACTGTTACCGTGACCTGTCTGCACTGCTCTGGCACAGAGCTGTCTGGGAAGTGAGGGAGTATTCAGTGGCCAAAACACAAGAGGAAATAAAAATGGGTTTGAACCTCCCTGAGGAAGTGCCGACCAGCTCTTCTACACTGCTCTGAAAAGGGCACGCCGCATCACCACTCAGCCGTAAATGGACTCCTCTGGCCATCAGTCCCTAAGCACACATGGACTTGCGTGGAATCAGAACTTTAGAGAAGCTTCAGTCTTTTGATTTCAATAGAAAAAGCAGGCTACTCAAACACTAGGTAAGAAATACCTGATAATTAGTGACTTTATCATTACATTTACAACTTACATACAATAATCATCTGCATTATCTAGCCCTCAATAATAGTTGATCATCATATTTAAATATATAATCAAATTAGCACACCTCATTGAAATTAAACTGCTAGTACAAAGCCACTACCTCAACAAGACAAAAAATTGTCCAAATTCCCCATCCCCAACAACTGCACAAAGCTCATTCAATATTAAAGGCTTCAGCTGATCCTGTCTACTTCTGGACACTCTGTATGGGTAACAATAGTGTCCACTGAGAGCATCTACTAACTAATTTGATTGACAATGACCTGCAGAGAAGCTTGAGGCTCTATCACTGTAGACTAATCATGAACTTTGAAATGAGTGCTAATCAGCCAACACTCTAAAATAAAACAACAACAACAACAACAAAATAAATTCTAAATAATAAAAAAAAAGTTATGGCACACAGCAATACTTAATGCCTATTAAAGCAGTACAGCAATGAACTTGCAAACAGAGCAGATGTGCACTAGGCTTCAACAGTGACGGTGAGATGGGCTGTGGAATAGGCTGCAAAAATGGATGTGCAAAACTCTCCACAACATTCTCTGAAAGGAGTTCACACACAGGCATGACTGAACACAATTCACTGCAGTGATGTATCAATGAGAGCACAATGCACACAACTCATGACTTTAACTTTTCCTACTTTGGCAAATGGGTTGTTCAGCCAGAAAACTAATGAAAACACAAATCAACACAATCGATAGTAAAGAGAATGGGAGTTTCGACTGCTACCCTTTCTTTGTCTAAAAAGGCAGACAAAATGCAGAGGCAAGCTTTTGTTGGCATGCAAGTGAAACAAAAAAATGTCAAACAAAAACAAAAGAGCTGCGTGACTGGGTGGCAGGGGTAAGAACACTAATATTACATGGTGCTGACAAGAGGAGGGCTGGGAGAAGTAGCCATCACCTCCCACTAGAAAAAAGGCAGGCAATGAGATGTGTAGTTCCTCCTCAGATTAAAGAGGGTCTGCACCATGGTTTACCATCCTGGCGTGGTTTACACCCAGCATAATAACACAGGAGCTTTAGTGGGTGAATGAAATGTGACCAAACAAAAGGCCCAAGCTTTAAAATGTGCACGAGGAATTCAGAGCCAACGGACTGATGAACAAAAAGAAAATGTAAAAATGAAAAATTAAGTGCAGTCAATCTAATAGCCGTTATTGAAAATAACTTACCAGCATTTTTTGAGATGTCGACTGATAGACAATGTCGCCAGAATCAAATGAAAACAAAACAGAACAAAAACAAAACAAAAAACACAAATGATATAATGATAGCATCGTGTTATTTTGGCATGTACTAAAGATTTCTTGGTTTCCCTGCTTTAACGTCCCCAGGGATGTAACGCTTGTCTGGTTCTTCCGAGCTCTGAGGGTGAGGCGTCTTTAGGCAGGGAGACTAAGGAGACTCTGTAGTGTGACAGCGATCAATCGCAAATGTAACTTTCTACACTAAGAGGAAATGTGGCCAGAGAGGAACCGTCATCCATCATCTTGTTCCTCTATGCACCAACAAGTTTCAGCTGTCTGGGGTTGAAGCTGGCATGCTTAACGCCAGGCTGACTCCATTCCAACCCAAACTCATAAGACAGCTGTGGCCTCCTGGCAGAACACATGTGTACTGGAAGCCTGCTGTCATACCATGCTTGTGACCTGTGACAGAGGCCCATGCTCAGACGGTCTGCTGGGCCTATGAACTGAATCAACATTAGAGCAGAAGAGGAAATTCTATTCACACTGGGTCTAGGCCTGGCCTCTATGTGTACCAAGTGGTCAACCTGGTCATATGACTCTCTTAAAAGAAACCCTGAAAGGAACAGCCATGCAGTCTCTCACCATTAGATGGGATTAGTTGCTCTGAACAACATTGCCAATGCAGAGAGATTACATTTTCTAATCCATCTGTCAACATGCCCTTCCTAAAGGTCAGTCATGATGCACTCTGCTTCTGTGTGAAAGTGATGCAATTTGATGGAAATCAAGCTGCTGTTTAAAGTTTTCACTCTTTATATTAATACTTTATATAAATGTTATACTATTCTGTTCTAGGTCATATGCCTGAATCTTTACAGCGCTTGCTATGCTCAATCAAGTAGCCTTCAATCTACCAGTCAGTCTCTGCTGCAAACGGCATGTAGGGCAAGACTAAAACCTGTAGAGTACATTTAATTATACCCAGTTTAAACAAAAAAAAAGTCATTAAAATGGTCATTCCCAAGCTTTTATATAACTTTAAAGTTAATGATAATTTCTGCATTAAAAAAACACAATGAGTAATTTATTAGTCAGCAGTGAAATTGTTGCACCACTTCGACAATACAAACAAATCCATGTCAAAAAAGGAAAGCGGGAACTAAATCAATTAAGCTAATTATTTTGCCTTCTTCTGAAAAAAGTAATATTAAAAAAGTAAAAGTAAATGTGTCAACAATAAAAATCTATGTTGACAACCTAAGTGACGTTATCAACTTTGTTGACTAATCACTGCAGCCTAAGCGAGAGGTCATCTCTGGTGAACTGGAAAGTAGTGGCATCTCCACAGACCAGAGGAGGGAAAACCAGTAGCAGAGGACTCCTCATGAGGGCGGAGTCTGAATGAACGTGGCAGGATGACCTTTGTTCAGCTCCTCCTGAGGCACTGGAGTGAGTCAGGCACAGAAACACAACAGGTCCACAAAGGGGAATGTGAGCTTTCTAAAGCATGAGCCAAGAAAACCAGGCTCCCAATAAAGCATAAATCAATGAGGAAACACAGGTGATCATACACCTGCACGTTCAGTAGTAAATGCAAACTGGCTTTTACACTAGTGAAAGTATGAAGAAGTCAAGGCCAAAGAATAGACTGAATTCAATGAATGTACAAACAAAACAAGAGCAAGAGAAAAAGAGGGTGAGAGAGAGAGAGAGAGAGAGAGAGCGAGAGAGAGCGAGTGAGAGAGAAAGAGAGAGAGCGAGATTGATCATTATAATCTTCAACAATAAAGAGATGAACAAAGACATCAATACATTCAGTAAGCTAGGAAGAAAAAAGTCTGTCTGACTAAAAACATACCAGCATGAACAAAATGAAACAAACCAGAAACACTTCCACACTTCCTAATAGATTGCCACAGTGAATTCTTTACAAAGATTAGCAACAAATATCACTCTTGTAACAGCCTCTCTGAAAAAAGGAAATTAGCACCAGTAATAAGGATACTGCTACGTACAGGTAAAAAAAAACAGAATATTGTGATAAAATTAAATACTTCTTGACATTCCTTTCAGAAAGTGAAATCCATTTATTATATCGATTCATTACACAGTGACATATGTCAAGCCTTTTTTTGGAATGTCAATGATTCTGGCTTACAGATAATAAAACGCAAAATTCATTGTCTTTGAAAATTAGAATATTGCATAAGATCAATAAAAAGGAAATTTTAAACAGTAATGTCATGCTTTTGAAAAGTATGCTCATTGCATATGCACTCAATACTTGTTTGGGCTTCTTTTGCCTGAATTACTGCATCAATGTGACGTGTCATGGAGGTGATCAGCCTGTGGCTCTGCTGAGGTGAAATGGAAGCCCGGGTTGCTTTGATCTCAGCCTTCTGCATTGTTTGGTCTGGTGTCTCTCATCTTCCTCTTGACAATATTCCATAGATTCTCTATGGGCTTCAGGTCAGGAGAGTTTGCTGCCAATCAAGCACAGTAACACCCTGGTAGTTGAACCAGCTTTTGGTACCTTTGGCAGTGTGGGCAAGTGCAATGTCCTGCTGGAAAATGAAATCAGCATCTCCATAAAGCTTTTCAGCAGAAGGAAGCATGAAGTTCTCTAAGATTTCCTGGTAGATGCTGCATTGACTGTTGACTTCAGAAAACACAGTGATCAACACCAACCCTAAATCATCACTGACTGTGGAAACTTCACACTGGACTTCAAGCAACATGGATTCTGTGATTCTCCACTCTTCCTCCAGGCTTTGGGACCTTGATTTCCAAATGACACATTCATCTGAAAAGAGGACTTTGAACACTGAGTAACAGTCCAGTGTTTTTTCTCCTTAGCCCTGGTAAGACACTTCTAATGTTACTGGTTCAGGACTGGCTTGACATGAAGAATGTGACATTGGAAGCCTTTCGAAAGCTCTGGTGCAATGTTTCCTACCACACTTTTTCCTTCCACTCAACTGTCTATGAATAAGCTTGGATACAGCACTCTATGAACAACCAGCTTCTTTAGAAATGACCTTTTGTGGCTTACCACCTTGTAGCTTACTCTCCCAGACTGAGACCATTTAAAGGCTCAGGAAACATTTGCAGATGTTTTGAGTAAATTAACTGCTTAGGATGCAACACCATGACTTTCCAAGATTGAACTTTTTCCCAATATTCTAATTTTTTGACACAGTGAATTTTGTGTTTTATTATCTGTAAGCCATAAACCTTGTTGTCAAGCACAGAAATTTCTTGGGAGTTGATGACCATAGCATGAGGAATTATGGTCCAATCTTTTTTGCAGATCAGCTCTAAATCATTAAGGTTTCGAGGCTGTTACTTGGCAACTCTCCCTCCACATGTTTTCTATAGGCTTAAGGTCCAGAGACTAGC
The DNA here is from genome assembly GCA_037576955.1 of Lepidarchus adonis. Classification (NCBI taxonomy): domain Eukaryota; kingdom Metazoa; phylum Chordata; class Actinopteri; order Characiformes; family Lepidarchidae; genus Lepidarchus; species Lepidarchus adonis. Next base: position 11,195,033 of record JBBIGC010000024.1, read on the forward strand.
TAGGCTACTCTGTTACCTTAATGCACTTTGTTGCCTTGGCTGTCTGCTTTGGGTCATTATCTGGAAGACCTATCCACAACCCGTTTTCATCTGACCACAGAACCTTCTCCCTGCTCTGATTTATTCAAGTGTTCATTGGCAAACTTTAGACAGGCCTTAACATGTACCTTTTTGACTGCAGGATTTAAGTGTGTTGCCTATGGTTCTCTTGGTGAATGTGGTCCCAGCTGCCATTAGAACATTGACAAGCTCCCATGTAATTCTAAGCTAATCTCTCACCTTTCTAAATGATCACATACTTCTTTCACTCAATGAAATGCAAATCAGTTTATATATTTTATATAATGTGATTTCTGGATTTTCATTGATATTCTATATCTATAATCTATATATATTCGATATTCTATATATATTCTTACTTAACAATAAACTTAACAATAAACCAATAAAATGATTGAGTGTGCATTTCTTTGCCACCATGCAAACTTACAAAATTAGCGAGGGGTCAAATAATGATTTCCTCCACTATATGTGATAGCTATTTTGACTTCATTCAAATATCTGATCCTTGACATAACAATGACGACCATAATATCTAACAGAACTAAATGGGGAAAGAGGTCATAAGATTTGGGATGCAACATTGAGATTTGTAGGCTGATGCAGAAATGTTTCATGTTCATATCTTGATGATGATGATGATAATTTGTTTCCTAGCAAATATCTGCTGATATAATTGATATTGCTGTGCACCTCTACAATTTTTCAATGTTTAAAGCTTAAGATTATTAGCTTATTTTTCCCACTCGTGTTCTCCGACACATGTCTAATGGTTGTGTTGTCCTTTAAAACTCAAAATGTATAAGCCATGCAATTGGCTATACAAGTGTAGTCTATTGGCAATAAAACACCTTGATCTGTATTTAGAGCAAAAGAGAGAGAGATCGTGAAATGGTTCAGTGACTCTCACAGACGGAGCTGGCAATGGCACTCAGGACCACCTCTCCATCAAGAAGAGCTGGATCGAACACAAATCCAAAGCCAAACAAGGACAGAATGGGCTCCTGAAATCTAGCTACAGGGAACTGATTTAGATGCAGAACAGCTAAGAGCACGTCCCACCGCATATGAGAAATTAGCGTCATATATCAAACAGAGAGACAAGAAAGGGGGATGAGCGCACGATCTGAAAGCCAGCAAGAAACAAAGGCGGCTTCTTGCACCTCCTGTACATTTTTCCATCAGTAGGAAAATCTCTTTGCCCTCATTTCTCCTCTTGTCTTCATCTTGCCATAGAGGATTTGTGACCTGTAACCATGCCAACAGTGAGTGTTTCTCCACATCTGTTGCCATGGCGGCAGGGGCTGCATGCTATAACCAGCATACAATCTGTGTAGGGTTAAAAATCACCCTGAGCACAGCTGGGTCAAAGTTCCAAACAATGGAGTGAAAGCATTTTTTTTTTGTTATTGTTTTAAATGTATGTGCTCCCTCCACTCAGTCAAACTAAACACTAACGCTACACCACAAGCAAGGTTGAGTGGACACAAACGTCTTGAAGAGGCAGGCTGAACTCACAGCGGCCATTTGAAGGCTGCACGGATCAATACAATATCAGCCCTCTTTCTGCTCTGTAGACATCTTATAATCAAAAGGAAACAGAGTACTCCCCCTGTCCCCTTACTTTGTACACCAAATTACACTAAGAGGTCTGTTTACTGCAGGAGTCCTTTTAATAAAGCTGCTCAAAGCCCCCATAAGTCTTTGTTCCTCACAGCATTCACTCCCATTAGCAGCAATCTCCATGGAGCACTGGCACCTCTAATGACCCAGCAAGACCGTCATGATGCTATTTCTGAGCACACTCCTCGAGGGTCTGGACGTCGTCCCTCAGGGGTAGTCCCAAACTACACAGACAAATACGGCCATGTTCTACAATTATTTGCAATAAAGTTGAGAGAGAGAGAGAGAGAGAGAGAGAGAGAGAGAGAGAGAGAGAGAGCACGAGAGAGAGAGAGAGAAAAAGAGAGAGAGAGAGAGAGA
>JBBIGC010000024.1:11197175-11213344 GCA_037576955.1 Lepidarchus adonis
GAGAGAGAGAGAGAGAGAGAGAGAGAGAGAGAGAGAGAGAGAGAGAGAGAGAGAGAGAGAGAGAGAGAGAGAGACCACTTCAGCATGTACAGCTTAATCTCTGGCTAGATTTCTGCTGTGTCCGCCTACACTCGTTTGGGGGCAGAGATTCACCAGGCAAGAGAGCTGTGAACAAAAGGCAGCTGAACAGACGCCACGTATTTCTTAATCTCCAGAAATATGGAGAAATCTTTCATTTAAGCTAACATATTCCACAGAAGCCACAGCACAGATTGCGTCCCACTCATTTTATCTTTCCCACTTTCGTGCCAGCGCGTCTGTGACAAGCCAGGGCGCTGCTTCATCTGCAGGCTATTGCTTATCATACACAGGCTGCATTCCATATTTAAAAAGCTCAGCAAATAGAAGCCTGCTCTGCAGGTGACACGCACAACCACGAGAGGTGAGGTCATGGTCAACAATTACTGCCAAATTTATCACTGTCAGTACAAAATGTTCACAAATAACATCACTGCTCACTTCCTCCTTCTGAACTCCTAGTCTAACACCCAGAGAAAATGTAGGAAATCTGCAAAAAGCACTGGACTGAATTCTCCTGCTACATTATTTCTGTCTATATAGATCATCCTTGAACTAAAGCTAAATGTCAAGAAATTGTTATCTTGTCTTAGAAATCTCTTAGGTGCACAAATCAATGCCAAACTATTATTCAAAGTACGTTATTCATCAATGACTGATATGCTGACATTCTGTTCAAATCTAGTCTTTATAACAACCATTAGAAAGGTCATACACTGTCACAGTACCGAAGTACATTTTACATCCGTCTTTAAAATCCAACAAAAGAAGAAGCTAACTGACATGCGTCATTATTCTTACTGACATCAGAGAACCCTGGTTCAAATGCTGCCAATACCTTAATTTCACAATTTATTATGAATTATTAGTTTCACAAAAAGATTGAATTTATGTTAAAATCACTTAAGCTGATATTACTTTTTTAAAACTTTTTTTTGGGGGGTGAAGTATTTATATATTATTATTCTTTAAATATATTAATAATGAGGTAAATGTGCTACCATTCATGTCCACAATAGTGGTAATTATTATTGTGCAAATGTACAGAAATCTAACAGAACATGGAAGCTTTTATAACTTTTAATTATTACTATGTGACTGGAAGAGGGTTTCTCAATCCAGATGTTGACGATCCATGTAAGCATTTATTTCATGGGTTTAGTCATTTTTATTCATTTGTTCTTAACAATGTGTAGTAGTTTCCCAGATCTCGAACCTGAGAGGATTCCACAGATCAGCTTAGAAGACCTAAAGGATCTGCTGCATTAGAGATCTTGTGGAGTCCATGTCTCGAGGAGCAGTTTTAGCAGAATGAGTGGGATCTACCCATTATCAGACAGTTGGGTTTAGTCATGAATAATTGATGTGCATGTGCGGGTGCACACACACAGGTTTAATGTCATGTATGTGTACACACACCCACATCCTCACACACAAAATTATAATTTCATAATAATTTTCTATTTGAGTTGGTAATCTTCTGGCAATTGGGAAAAACAAACCATTCATAATTTTCTAAATAATTTCACCAATATTAATAGTTTCAAAAAATCTTACTGTTATGTAATTTACCATAATTAACCATTGTATCACAATTACCACCCACCCAATGTGAAAGTCGGTGTTAAAGCCCAGCCAGAACTGACAGACAGAAGGAGAGTGCCTTCGTGTGAGATGAAAAAGCTGGTGCAGGTGAGATAATTGTAAATAAAGATTCGCAACACATTTGAATTGGAGTAAAAGGCCATTATCCTAACATTCAATATAAGAAATTTTAGCAACTTAATTGACTTGCATTAACCACTTTCAGCAGACAATTGTAAGCTGAGCAAAAAAAAAATCTAATTATTAATAATAATAAAAATAGGGAAAAGTAAAAAAGGAGACAAAAGTTAAGCAGAAGTTTGGTAATTGTTTTTTTTCCCAAGGTAGTGATGTACAAGTGTGTGCTGTGTTAAATGACATACCTTTCAGATAACGCCACTGTCTTCAATCTAGTTCTTTTATCTGTTATGAGAGTTTATAGTTCTTAACAGTTGGGAAGATGAGGACAACTATTTTCATAGGACATAAACTATACCATAATTAAAAGAAAATTAATAATCAAGCCTCTAAAAGAGTTTTTGGTTTCAACTCTCTGCACGTCTTGCAATCAGAAGAAAACTCAGAAATGTCCACTGACTCACTAGATAAAACAACGTGACTGTGATGGCTAAAATCCAAATGAAAAACAGAAAAACTCACATACTGAAATATGGGGGTTTGAGATTTTATAAAGTTTACAATGTCTTAACTGAAAAGAGACAACTATTCAAATGTAGCAGAAAAGCACAAAATGGGCCTTCTGAGTAAGTAGTGATTTTATCCAAAAATACAAAAGCTATTTTTATAGAACATTAATCACCATTGCTTAAAAAATAACTTCTATCTTAACTGATGTAAATAAAAAGCCACTGAATTTTTCTACTTGACGCTTATTTTTTGTCAAGAATAAGGTATTTAAACAATAGATTATTTATTGCCCATGCAAAACTTATCTGAGCAAGTTATAAGGCGTGAGCTTAAGCACCATATGCAGGTTACGTGGTAAAATTTCCTTTCATTCACAGACTTTGTATCACTATGCTTTGTCTGCAAGAACACATCTGGAATCTGTAGAATCAACATGCCTCAGAGATAATCCCTTAGCATTCACTCTGGAGAATATAACTATGAGAAATAAGAGACAAAATCACTTCCACTGTGCCATCACAAAAAGTGTTGATATATGGCCTCTCCATGTTTATAGGTATGCATATAGTTTTTGGCATACTTTGATTAAAACGTTATTATTAATTCTTTTTTTATGGTCACCATAGAATAACCATACACAATTTCCCAATGTGCATTTAAAGTGTCTTTTTTTTCCTATGCTACAAACCTATACTTCATATAATGACACTGCAGCTCCAATCACATAAATACCTCTCTTACTTTCTATTTCGAGCCCACCAAAGTGTCTCAACACCTTAAAGCCCTCACAGCCCTGTAAATGAGCCCTGTGAGTTATCTGCAGAGGGAAAGGCAGTTTCATTCTGTCAGCCAGGCAGGACAGGAGTGTGTGTCACCCAGCCTTACGGAGAAGATAAAGAGATTATACATGGGCCAGAGGGAAGAGGTCTCTGGTCTCATCTCTAACCCTTCTGTCTTCTCCAAGGGTATACGTGCATTCTTCTCCAGCCTACCTCTTTTTGGTTCTGAACAGTAGTGGCTCCAAAGAAAAGCTTGGCTCATCAGCACTTCTGGTCAAGATACGGTGCCTTTTTTCCCCATGGGCTGTGTTACTAATGCCTCTCTCACTGATGAGAAGAGTGGAGCTAATGAAAAAAAGGCAGCAAGGAAGGCTCACTGTTGCCCTGGTTCAATAGGCTTGTGTTTAATCACACATCTAATTACCTACTAGTTATACCACACCTACTCCACAAAGCAAGCAGCAGAGAAAAGCGCAAGAACCACCAAGCTGGACAACCTGTTCTCCGACCTTGAGTTGCACTATGAAACAAACAATCAGCTAAAGATGAGCCTGACAAACATTACAAGGAATGCTATTGGACATCAGGCGCTAGAATCAAGCATTTCCAGGGAGATTCCGGCTCCGTCGTGATTTGAAGGACATCAACTGTTCATCATCCACAATAAACCAGCTCCGCAGGGCAATGGAACCTCTCAGTTTGGGCTAAATTGTGGTAAGAATGCACAAACCACGTGCCTGCTCCTCACATGCAGGGTAAAGAAGGGAACTTGAAGCCCAAGCTGAATACAGAGCAGTTAAAGGGGCTACATTTAGCACGCGAATGCTTCAGCAAGCAGGAGCTCCTCCAGGGTCACTACTACTACAAAGTGCTGAGATGACAAGGCTTTCCAGAATATATGGGCATCGGAGAAGAAAAGCACTAGAATCTCTCAGAGAAGGAAAAACACTGTAATAATTGCAGAGGATATTCGCACAATGAGTTCAAAGCAGTAAAGTAGAACATAACTGAACCTGTTTCTGCAGAAACTGCCACTGAAATATACCCTGACACTCGGCATCAAAATAAGCTTGTTGCCCAGTTGTTGTAAATCAAAGAAGGCAATATATATTCCTGTGGTGCATCATCCAGAAAGCCTTGAAATTACATTTTAGAGGGAGAGAGATACTGCCTGAAGAAACCAAGTTTCAATTTCTAGTGCAGAAAATAACTGTCAAGACCTTTGCCTTCAATGCACCACCGAACAATCCAAAAAAAACTGAATGAAACTCAGCAAAAAATGTGCTTCAAATTAGAAGAAAATAACTTCTGCATAGCTCAGTAACTAAATACAACCAATAGCACAAATACAGAGAATAGTCACATTCTGAGAAAACACTGACAAATAGAGAAAAAAAGGTGAATAATTTAGCAGTAATTAGTATAAAAGAAGCTTAATTTCAGGACCAATTTTCAACTGTGTGGCCTGAACTTGTTGCAGATTTTCTACATTTCTCTAATGTTCTCATTCATTAGCAGGGAAATAAAAATACTTTGTCATCCCTGCATATAAAAGACATCCCTCTGCATTACTGTAGTAGTAATAAGAATTAATTAGCATCAGTATGTTGCCACAGAGAGGAGCTGCTTGCCAGTTCAGGGGAGCAGCATGCTCTTTCCTCATCACCTCTCATTAGGGGAACAATTGAAAGCAGCACCAGCCTGTAAGTACATGGTGTGATCGCTAATGGGAACACCTGAGGAGCAGCCAAGCACAGCATTAACCTGTGAGATTTCCTTATTAAAAATAGCCTGTAACCCAACTAGACCTTATTGATTGGCTCACAGGACAAGGGCATGAGACACTGGATTTTAAGGGTTACTAGTGAAAGCAACTACATAATAAAAGCACAACAATCCACAGAAAGGTGAAACAGCCAGAACAAAGCAGGCAATACATTGTGTTCTAGTACACGGAGGTACAGAGAACGACAGCTAGAGATTCAACCATATAATTAACAAATGAGAAGCATTTCATTTGGGACACTGAGCTGGTGTAAAGTGTGTCACGTTGATGCTCTGAGCACTGACAAAGCTCCACCTCTGTGATGGAGCTGAGCAAGAGCGATGGCGCAAATGGTAAGCAAAGATGGCTTTTTGGATAATTAGCGAACAGCGGGAGAGGACGCCCACAGCATGCTCTCGGTCCAGCCAGCATATCAAAGCATAGTAGAGGACAAAGACAGCCCCAGCAGAGTTCTGGGTACAGCGCCTGAACACAATGGCAAGAATCACACCTGCTGGGTCTGTACTGCTGGCATATGCTGCACTGGCTTTCAGTGAAGGCAGTGGCAACATTTCCATCCACTGTGTAAGAGGGACTTGACAGTACTGCTTGCTTGCTCAGTTGTGGATGGGTTTCTATTTAGAGGGGGGGGGGAGAGAAGGGGTAAAAAAGCACAGATAGTTCTCCTATCAAACATAAATCCATCGCCATAAGGACAGCGGGGAGAGTAGAATAAAAATGTATCACCCACCTCCCCACCCCCTCACCTACACGAAACGCTGAAAGTACAGAAACACTGCAGCAATGAAAAGAGCAAGCATTCTGTAAGTAAGCAGATACCACAGATATTTCCAGTGCTACGCTACAGCACATCATCTACAGCTCAGTTCGAGCCAATCCAGGTCACAGAGATTTACAGTGTGGAAACAATTACAGAATAATTATTATATATAGAGAAAATTAGTTTTCCTACAAGAAGCCAATTTTTATCTCAAAAGAACCATTGTTTAAAAATGTACTATGGTAGCAGAAAAAATTAATTACACACTACACAAACCGAAGAAAAGTGTCTTTTAGTAAACAGAATAAAAAACAACAAATCATGTTATTATCTATATAGTACTTGTAGCTCAGCATGTTTAACATCTAGGCAGAAAAAGTGACCAGTATCACAACAGACTACGGACAAACCATCACACTAGTAATTTTACTGAGATCATGGTCAGTATCTGTACAATGAAATTGGCATGTAACCTAAAGGGTAAATAATGGATAATGCGCTCCTGCATCATCCTGCCCAGACAACCTCAAGGTCCTCCACCTCAACAACACTAATCTGCAGTTACACTGGGCTGGAAGGTAGCATATAACGTTCAGTCATAAACCAGATCATCAAATGATGGATACCAACATAATCCACAGGAGTAGCCTTTATGTTTGAGAGCAGCCTTTTAAAATATAAGAGAAAGGCAGATTATCCTCCTTTTAGCCGCTGAAAACAATGCTTTCCTCTCAGCAGTCTGGCTGTAGTTAATCTAGTGTTTCGTGGAGCTTTTCACAGGCTTCAGTGGTTCAACTGCACAGCAGAAATGACAATAAAAAAGCTGCAGCACCATTTCTGTCTAGTTGTACACTAACATTAAATAAAACAGACTGGCCAGTACAACATCTTCATTAAAACTAAGGGTTAACCGCTTATTGGGGGCCGTTTATTAGTACAGAGGTTTAATTTTGACCGTCACCAATATTAAGTAATTACAATGTACCCCACTGCCATCCCACTTCCATCTGTTCTCGACACGCTGTTTAATTTAATGCCCACAACAGTCTCTGATTGGCTTTATGTCATGAGAAGTAGTCTATCGACATTAAAGTCTTGTTGTCACCCGCACCACACCCACACACACCACACTCACACAGTGGACATTAGGGTTACAGCTGAGCGTGGATGTAGCTGAGGACGGAAGGTAAAGCAGCTTTTCTTCAAATGAAATCATTATAGTCCTACACACCGAACACCACATAAAGAAAAGCCTACTGCTGTTGCACTTAGCCTGCTGGGAAAGGTAATGATAAACCCAGATAATGAACCTTGTTGCGGTGAGGACATGAGCCCATTGCATGAATACTTTCACACACAAAAATCCAAATACTATTTTAATGAAAAGTGAAGACTTTTTTTTTTAAAGCAATCTTCTGTACAAGCCTGCAATGTTACCTGTGATGATGTTAAGAGTGTTATGGAACGATGACAGCTAATGTTGCAGTTTAAAAAGGTCACTAAACTGTTTAATATTATTTATAAAAAAGTTTTATAAGAATTTATAAGCAATAAAGGAACTTAAACTGTGTGTGGGTGTTTACAAATAATTCAACATTCAAAATACAGATTTTTTTGCATATTGGTTACAGGACACAACAATCAGTATTGATATCAGCTGGGAAAAATCAGTATCAGTCAACCTATAATTAAAATACATGTAAACAGCCTGGATGTTATCTAGACATAATGTTGTTTTGTCTGTAACCATGAGTTATAATCCTAACCCAAATATCAATCAAACTCAAAATGTTAGTGCTTAGTGGACTGAATGATCCACAAACACCACACACTAAGGCAGAACAACAGTAAGACTGAAATGGACCTGCATCACAAAGCTTACATCAAACATGACTAGATGCCATGGCTGATACTACTGAATTCAATCAATTTAAAATGCCAAAACTGAAATGACTGTGATGAGTAGAAGAAAACTCCAAATGCCTGAAGCCCATGTGTGTGGAAATGTGTCAGGCAGCTGTGTGTAGCAGCTAGTTATAGCAGTGGAAGGGGGATACAGGTCATGGAGGCCTGGGTCGATAAAAGGCAATCTCTGAAGGCCCATCCACAGTGAGCTCACACCGCCCTCACCTTTGTCTAGCCACTAAGAGATCCTGTCAAACACAATCCTAGATGAATTTCAATGTAGCTTTGTAAACCTGCCTTAATAGATAGATAAATTTAAGAAGAAATAAGACCCTTGGCTAAAGCATTAATAACCTGGAGAGCAATAATAATGGCAAACAATTAAAAATGAGCAAAATAAAAAGTACTAGATCATGAAGGACCTTTTTAATGAGTCTTCTGCTGCTGTTTCCAAAAGAAGGGAAACAGGACAATTTTTTAATGTTGAAATATACTCATTAAATTAGTCAGCCTCTCCGGTACAGCAACATGTACCTGCATCTTATTAATCAGACTCCAGATCTCAATAGCAGATTGACTGTAGCAGGTGCTGAGAGATCTCCTGCAAAGCTTCTCTCGCCCTGAGGCACAAGACGCTCGCAAATATTTATAAAGAACCTGGCGTTCTTAAATCCAGCACATCCTTTTAGAACTTTTAGAACAAAGATGTAATATGGCTGCAAATGATCAAAAGTTTGAGCTAACCTAAAGTGAGAATAAATAAAGAAAAATGTGGAGAGTAATTGCATCTGGAAGATGTCACCATCACCACCTTTGATGCTGTAATTTGCAGCAACTGTGTGCAGAGAGGGGGGTTTAAGTTGGCCCTGAACCAGAGCACATTTGAATAATAAGAAAAGAAGATTTATGATTTTTCTTAAGCTCAATATAGCGATGTTTTGAGGTCTGTGTATTGCATATGACAAAATAATTGAAAAAGAGTAACAAAAAGGTTTTTTCCCCCAGCAGTATCCAACATAACATTCTTCCCATTTCCTGGGATGCTTTACTGGCCCCTTGCATATTTGTAATGGTGCAGAAAAAAAGAGAAAGGAATTTTTTTTAAACTGTACTTGGTTATATTAACATGATTAATCTCTCCTTAAACATCTAGATGATTCTCAAATACATTTTTGATTTCATTAACATCTTCTAATAGAACTGTGCATCCTTCACTGCAAGTGGCAAGTATGGGCCCTTAAACCGCTGCTCTTATCACCAAATTAGCAAAGGCTACACCGATATAGCAACAACTGAAAAAGTTACATGTGCACGTCAGCAAAATTACTTTTGTAAACAATGCAGTCTATAAAAAGAAAAACATAAGCACATGAGCTTTTTAGATAAACCATAACATTTCCATTATACACATTCAGATTAAATTATGCAAGTTTAATAAAAATGAACTAGTGGCGCAAACTACACAACAACAACAAGGTGGAATTTCAACAAAACAACCAATATCTACTTCCTGAAAGAGTTTATAAACATTTTCTTTGAAAATCACTAAATTAACAGAACATCACAATTAGCTCCGATATTAAAAGACAATGTCTGATTTTCTACGCAGTGCGAATCTTGTTTGTTCCTAAGCATGCAAAAAGCCTCCCCCAACATGAGTGAGCTCTCAACACCACAACCTGAAGCTGAGTTTGCCTGGGTCTTGTCTAATATGTTACAGCGCATCAATCATTATCCTTGACCTAATTAGCAAATTTATATAACACACCAAATTTTTATATAAGCATGCTAAATGCCTCATGATATCAGGAAATTAGCTTCCTCCAGCCAGATGTTTCTGTGCTTTCTGGGACACCAAGAAATTTTACTAGGAGACAAGACTAACTGTATATCTAGCCAAACAATAACCTTACTAGCCCAAAGACATTGGCCTATGCTTGTGGTAATCCAGACCAAGTCTGTGATAAATTTAATAACTAAATGAGATAAGACCGTAGCTAATAGGCAGTGAATGCTTTGATTTCACTGTATTTTTTTCTTTTTGTCCTGTTCTGTCAGCCATTTAAGTCCTATGAACAGAGCATCTTGTACAGGAGTGTAGTGCATCATTTTAAGAAACTAAGAGACTGTCTGGCCAGATTGTAATCCATATGAGGTTATATAGAATTATAAATAAGGAAAGTAGAGCAGAAGCTGTAGATGCAGAACAGGCACGCTTACCTTGCGGCCGTCACTGGCATGGCAGTTGACATTCAGTGGGGTGAGCAGGGCCATGAGCTTCTCTTCATTTCCACTCCTGAAGCAGAGCAACAGTTTATAAAAAAAACATGGGGAAACAGCACAGCAGCAAAACATTTGAAGAGGAAAAAGTAGACAGTGTGACGCAAGTAGAGAAAGGAGGAAAAGTAAAGTCACAGTAAACGCAGAGGGAGTGAGGGAAATGGAAAGCTTCTGTCAGTCTAGCCTTATGGGACACACAACAATAATGGAGCATGTGTTTACAGCTCAACGGGGCAAACGAATGCTTCCCTGTGCTGCTGGCTACACCTCTGAGGGGATCAACAAGAAAGTCTTAGATGAGCTGTGCCTGTGAGAAGCAACCTTACAGCTCTGGAGCAGTCAGTGTTAGCAATGCCTGTGGCCTGCAATACTTTTGACTCATTGGCACCTGCCCGTGTTCCCTCTCTGAGGTGAGGTCAGGCCAGGCCAGCACAGCCAACAGAAACCCAGCAGTGCAGGACACAAGCCAAAATGTTGATTCATACAACGGGAGGACAGACACCTAATCCAACCTAATCACAAGTTTGGGTGAAGCTACTACTTCCTGGAAGATTTCTGGACGTATGCAAACAAGTTGCCATGACTTTCTTTTAAGAATTAATATGTTTCAAAGAAATGTATTTACTACACTGTTTATCCACCACCTACCAAGTTTCCCCAAAACTGCTGATTTATTGCTCCAAGCGGCTCTGTCGGTAACTACAGATAACCAACCCTTGTGAGAATGGCACATACTTAATTTAGATTCAAGCTCCATCGTGAGCACTGGAAAGCAGGACAGGCCAAGGGATTAGAAGCTGGGAGAGGGGCTGAGAGACTAGAGGGTTTCATCAGTCTTCCTGATACGCTTTCAGATGCATCCGCATCTTCAGGAGATTACAGAAGAGCACAATACCGACCATAAGTTAAACCTGCCTTCCTCACGGACAGCACTAGCTGGCCGTCCATCTGTCTGGAGTCTGTCTGTTTAATCAGGTTTCTGAGACTGAACCAAGGAACAGGTCTTATGAATTAAGCACAAGAGAAAGGCAGTTTTATTTTGTTGTTATGAGCAAAAGGAGGGGGGGGGGGGGTGGGGGTGGTACCAAGACTGGCTTAAATCTTCTCCCTGCACTGAAGCCCCTGGGATCATGCCTCTACCTAATGATTGTGTTGCCAAGAATTACAAGGCCTTTGTAGTGTCTCTTGCCTGCTCTCTCTTGATCGTTATTAACCAACAAGAACCCTGATTTGCAGCCATGCTGGAGGCTGTGCCGGAGGCAGGGCTATAAAAAGAGAGTGGAAAGCAGTGGAGCTGAGCATAAAATACACATCTGACTTGACATGACACAGTGTTGAGCTTATGGCAAAAGATTCAGCCACGGTCACTCATTTCTAGAAGCAGGCTCCTTTCATGCTCATCAGAATACATGGCTGGCCCTAAATTTACTGGTTTACACTTATAGGACAGTTGTCAGGAGGACAACAGGTAGAATGGCAAGAGGAGGCACTCAGCATAGAGATTATAGCATTTTCAGCTTCATCTGTGTTAAACCATAGCTTTCTCCATTAAGGGCAAAACGTGAATTAAAAAACATCCACCATAGGTACAGTGTTGAGCCTTTAGCATGATGCTAATGCCAATGCTGCTGCCTATGAGACTGCTGTGCGTTTTCTTCTCTTAGCTACTCCAGTCACACACAAAAACACCCACCACTGCCGAGTGCCCCCTTCTCTAAGACACACTATCATACCTGAAAAAAATAGCTAGTGAGAGAGCAAGAGAATGGGTGGGAGACGGACGTACAAGGATGGAGGGGAGGAGTGAAGGTGCATGTACTCACCTCGCTGCTTCCAGGAGTTCGTCCTTCTTGTATTCACCTAAGTGATTGCAAAAAATCATGTTGTCAGAAGCAGGTAGAATGAAGGATGCACAGCAGCAGCAGGAAGCCAGAGTAACAGAGCAGCGCTGCACGAGTGGCAGTTCAACATCCAGCGCAAAAATCCACACAGACACTGTCTCACACACACATCAGCAGCAGTGGAGCGGGTGCGTGCGCACAAAGACAAATACACGCGCACGCACACACACACAAAGAGCCTGTCTAGGTGCTTTCTCTCTTTCTCTGTTGGTGGCGTAGTTCAGCGCCCACCCCTCTCGCCTGATGAGGCTGTGACGCGTGTGCTGGTCACAGCATCATCGCTGTCTTGGATACGGTCAGCCTGTTCAAATCAAACGGCTCGTCATCTCAGACAGATGTTAAACACATTATTGTTTCCTCCTCCCGCTCTCACAGCGAAGCAGCCTCGCCTACTTGGTGTGCATAGGAGGAGCTGTTGCTGTGATAACACAAGAAGAAAAAAAATGTATAAACAGAAGCCCCCCCTCCCTCAGAATGGAACCTCTTGGCCAATCAGAGTGCCTCAACTAATTCAGTGCCGTTTCACCCCACCCCCACATGTGCTCTCTCTGCCAGGGCTGGAGGAGACAGAGTGGATTGTTTGGGCGTGAGAGAGAGAGAGACAGGGAGAGAGAGACAAAGCAGGAACCAGAGAGATGGGGGGGCACATCAAAAGATGTGAAGAGACAACATGGCTTTTGGGGGCTGAGGGATACAGTGAGAAAGACTACACAGAATGGGAGGTACCAGGACATGCACATGAATACATACTGGGCTAGTGACAAGTTTATAACAAAGGCCAAATTCAGCACTGAACACATAGTAAACAAACCACTGCACGCTAAAGCTTTGTCATTTCTTTGTTCGAGCATCGCCAAGCCCTCCCTCTCTGCATGTCTGCATATTTTTCAGTACTGCAAAACTGACGTTTTTTTGTTTGAAGATTTGTCATGTGCACAGTAGAACAAGCAGTTACACTGTCCAATTCTTACTCTGCTTATCCTCAGTTCAATCTAAGTAATTTACTAAGTAATAACCTACTCCGGTATGAGGCCATATACAGATTAATAAAGTGCAATGTGTGTTATTGCTGTATGTGGATGTGACTGTGCATGTAGACAAAAAAACACGGCGCATTGAACGTTATTGTAAGCCGCAGCTACAGTGGAGGAAATAATTAATCAACCCTCGCTAATTTTGTAAGTTTGCCCATTGACAAAAAAATTAACAGTCTACAATTTAAATTGCAGGTTTATTTTAACTGTGAGAGAAAAAGAAAATCTAGAAACTCACATTATATTAAAAAATTGAATTGATTTGCATTTCATTGAGTAAAATAAGTATTTGATCCCCCAGCAAAACAAGACTTAGTACTTGATGGCAAGTCAGATGTTTCTTGTAGTTGATGACCAGGTTTGCGCACAAAGCAGGAGGAATTTTGATCCACTCGTCTTTGCTTATCAGCTCTTTTTTTTGAGGCTGTCGTTTGCCAACTTGAAGCTTCAGCTCTCTCCACAGGTTTTCTATGAGATTAAGGTCCAGAGACTGGCCACCCCATGTCCTTAATGGGCTTCTACTTGAGCCACTCCTTTATTGCCTTGGCTGTATGCTTTGGGTCATTTTCAGTGTCCTGGCAGAGAGAGGGAGGTTGAAATGTGTTAAGGGTTGAATTCAGTTGAAATCAGAAGGATCTAACTGGTCTGTGGGAGCTAGAACTCTTAATGGATGCTAGGGGATCAAATACTTTTCACTCAATGAAATGCAAATCAATTTATATATTTTATATAATTTTCTTTGTTTTCTTTTTGATGTGGACTGTAAATTTCTTTGTCAGTGGGCAAATGTCAGTAACAGATATTTCAAATTGATATAGGGTTTAATGTCTCCAGGGTCATCCTAAAGAATCACTGGCCAAACAATGGACAGGTCAGGAGCAAATATGAACGTATGACAGACAATATGGCAATAAAATGGAGTGACCGCTCACTTTGATGGGAATGGTCTGTGTGTAAAACAGTCATTCACAAGCTTGATTGCCTGTGGAAAGAAGCTGTTGGTCAGGACTTCTCACTTCTTTAGCGTTTCAAACCAAAACCAGTGTGACTGATCATTTGAAGTGAAAAAACAGATTAATAAAAATCCCAAAATTGATCAATCATGAGTACAGTCATTTCTAAAGTCCCTGAATGGAGTTGACGGAGTAGGTTACTATTTAGGATGACATAAAATGACACTGATTTTTTCTCTAACCTCCACGACTCTTCACTTCTACATTCAAACAGTGGCAGCAGCCCTTCAGTGTTGCTAGAAAGGATGGGATTTTTGATTCAACAATAATTTTTTAGTAATTAATCAGTATTTCTGTCCCTGTAGTAGTAAGGAGCTACATGCTAGAATGTAATAATATAGTATTTCTGGACACAATTTCATTTATTTTGGTTTTAAATTGGTTTAACATTAGTAAATATGCTCAGTTTGTTATAAAATAGTCACTATACCTGTAGTACTGACAACTGTCCTGACAGCATAGTGAAGCACAATGACAATTTAATCACTATAGTGAAAAAGCAAGATTTTGTACAGCTCTATTCTCAGGGTGACAGATGAACATCATTTTAAAAAGCACATTTGTAAATTGTTGAAATGCTAGTTTCTTTTTTTAAAAGTGAAACAGGTCTTTAAGATGTTTCAATTTTTTAGATGTTTAATAGTATGGACAAAATATCACCCAGGGCTATCTGTAATCTACAAATAAGCGCACGCACGCACACACTCACTCCCAAAGAGGGAGCAAGGAAGGGACAACACAGCTTCCGCAGGGATATAACTCATAACACTTCCCTAGACACAGACATCCGCCAATTCTGACGGCTTTGACAGACTTTAAGACGGATTGAAATGGCCGGAGCACAGAGTGATTAATGGATAACACATTTTCCCATACATAACCACCTTCAAATCCTACAGCAGACCCTGAAACAAGGGGGGTGAGGGGATAGAAGGGATACCACACAGAAAAACAGTAAACTCAAATACCCTCAAACAGCTCAGTGCGGCCTTAATGCAGTTGTGCATTGACTGGGAGGCAGAAGGCCACTACTTATTCAGGATTACTTGATTCCTGTTAAGATCATGATTTGTCTATAGTATATATAGCTTTTACAGAGATAAATTAGATTACTGAAATGAAGGGAAGTAAAACAAATAAAAAAACAACAACAGATGGTGAGCCAGAAAACATGACGACTCCGGAGACTGTTAATGAGCAGCCTGCCAAGTTTAGCTATCTCTTCATAATAGAAGCAGGGCAGCTATTAGCCACACCGTCACAGCCACAAGTCAAAAACATCCTACCAATATCTAGACAAACAGAAACATGTATTGCTTTACTACCACTAATAGATGAACGCTGTAGAAAAAAGAACTATTAAAAATAATAATGCAAGATCCCAACTAAAACATGATCTCACAGTTGCTGTAGGAGAAGCCAGACTGCTGACGGGTATTGTTGTTTTGATATCTTGATGAAGTGCTGCTTTGCATATTTATTACAACTAGAACAAAAGACCATTGAAGACCTGCTGCAACCTACAGACTAGAACAGCTTGTTTTGTGTTCATAATCAACACTGGAACATACATTGACTGGCTACTTTATTAGGTACACCTTTTTGACCTTCTTCTGTCTTAATTCTTCACATCGTAGCTCTAACAAGCTGTTGGAAACACTCCTCAGAGATTTTAGTCCATATTGACTTGACTGCATTACACAGTTGCCACACATCCATGATTCAAATCACCTATACCACTACACCCCAAAGGTGCTCTGTTGGATTGACATCTGATGACAGTGGAGGCCTATGGAGTACAGTGAGTACAAAAACAGTTTGATGATGTGAGCTTTGTGACGAGGTGCATTATCCCGCTAGAAGTAGCTATCAGAAGACAGGTACACTGTGGTCATAAAAGGGATGGTCATGGTCAACACCACCATTCAGGTAGGTTGGAACAAGTGGTTATCTGAGCATTTTAATCATCTCAAGCCAGTCTGCTCATTCTCCTCTTATACAAAGCATGTTCATCTATACAACTGTCGTTCACTGGATATTTTCTCTTTTACTGACCAGTCTCTGTAAACATTAGTGATGGTTGTATGTGAAAATCTCATAAGATCATCCGTTTTTGAAATACTCAGAGCAGCCGTTCTAGCACCAACAAATACACCATGTTCAAAGTCACTTAAATACCCTTTCTTCACCATTCTGATGCTTGGTTTGAACTTCCGCTGCTTGCCTTCACCATGTCGAGATGCTTAAATGCATTTAGTAGCAACACATAGCTATTTGTGTTAAGCTACTGAACAGGTGTACCCTATAAAGTGGCCAGTGAGTATACAGGTCCTTCTCAAAAAATTAGCATATTGTGATAAAGTTCATCATTTTCTGCAATGTACTGATAAACATTAGAGTT
>JBBIGC010000024.1:11213681-11235141 GCA_037576955.1 Lepidarchus adonis
TAAGTTGTGTGTAATGAATCTGAAATATATAGAAACTCTAATGTTTATCAGTACATTGCAGAAAATAATGAACTTTACCACAATATGCTAATTTTTTGAGAAGGACCTGTATACATGGGGCGGCTGTGGAGTATTGGTTTGGGTCTTGCCCTTGGGATCAGAGGCATGTTTGAGGTTCCATCCCACTACACTGCTCCCCAGGCTCTGTTCATAGTTGCCCGCTGCTCCACGGCCGTGATGGGTTAAATGCAAAGTGTCACATAAACCTTGATCAGTATCATCAGCCATTGAAGTAAACAAGACTGAAGTAAATGGGGGAAAGCACTAAAGCATACTTAAGATATAATTTGAATAATAAAAAAAGAATAGATGCATTCAATGGCACCTTTAAAAAATGAATTGTCATTTGATACTACAAACAGTTGATGATAGAAATTATAGAATAATTCTACCCTGCATAGCATAATTGTATGCTTACATTTATCTTATTTTATTCAGTGCAGGATGTTTACTTTGTTGACAGCCCCTTATGAAACCTAGCAAGTGAAGTGATCACTAGTCACAATATTCAGACTACACAGGGTTGCCAGATCAAACAGCAAACAATATTTTGGTTGTTGTGTTGTAGATTCTTTATTTCCTCTGGAAACAGATAAAACAGTTGTTGTTTTTTTTCAATATAATATAAGAGGAGGAAAAACTGAATATCCAGCCAATATCCTAATCTAAAAACGTGCAGTTCTGGGATTACTCTTTTAAGGTCAGTGAGTTTACCAATCTGTTGAGGATTTAAAAACTCTGTCACATGATTTATTTGGATGTGTTGGGTTGTCTAGCTCTCTATATCTCTAGCTTTGTCCCTAGCCTTTCGATTTCAATTAAATTAGCTCAAATAGGCTTTAATTAAATACATGCCTGTCAGACACAAACTTTACTAAATCTAGAGCATTTTTTCAGGATTGAGAAAACATGGATCTCATTTCATTATGTGTGACTGTGTCCTTTCAGAGAGGAAGAAAAGTTTCCCCCACAATTTCAAAAACTCATCAGATATACAAAAAATGATTCAATTTACAATTCAAAATAGGAGTGTGACAAAATACTGATATGTTGAAATATCGTCATCCTTCCTCACGCAATATGATAATCAATATGCCAATGACAATAGATATTTAACAAACATTCAGCACCTATTTCACTCAATGGCGTCACTACTTCCTCTCTCCTCTGGGTGGCGCAGCTCGACAGAGTGCAGGAGACTTGGGTGACCGCTGAAGAGGAACTTCCCTACAGTTAGACAGCAGAGGATGCTCGGATAACCGAGACGCCACAGCCACAGTCTGACTTTGGCTTTTAGAACATTGACCAAACAGAACATGGATTATATTGTGATGGATGTATCTCTGCACATCTATTTCCGGGACTTTTTTAATAGCAATGGTTTATGTTACAAGTGAGCCCCGTCAAAGTGAGCAAACACACGCTGGGGAGTTTCTTTGGAAAAGGGGGAAAGGCCCAGTAATCCAAGTGTGCAGAACTGACAATATCTAGCTTTGCTGATCTAGCGTCATCGTGGGCCATGCATCTCGTTTCGTATCTTGAGATATATTGCGATTTCCACCTCTAATTCAAAACCTAATTTCTTCCGTCAAAATGTGACGAATTTGCTTCCCTGCAGGTGTCTAGTCATCACAATTTGGCACTTTTTTTCCCCCAAATACCTCAACTTCAGGAACTGACTGCTCACTTGCTGTTCAATGCATTAAATTCCCTGAAATCTGTAATTGTAACGAGATAATCAATGTTATTCCAGTCACCTCTCGCTGGTTAAGTTGCAGCTGATTTGTGTGCATTGTTTCTGTTAATTCATTCATGAATAAACAACAAAATATGATGTATTGAAGATTTCCCTTTTTTCAAAGCAATGACATTACAATTTACCCTTCATGACTGAATGCACTGTGCAGGAGGCAGAACGTGTATGCACTCTGAAGCATTTGTGTGGGCTGGCGAGAGACCAGCATCTCAAAGTAAACATCCAGACATTTAGGAAATGAATCCTTTCAGGACCAAGTTATTTCTCACAGCATTTTTCTACAACTTTTAATTATACAGTATTTAATGATTGCTTTTGTATGTTTGAAGCTTTGAAAACATTATTGAAAAAAATGTTGCAAAATCAGTTCGTCAGATTACCGGTAATAGTAATTCTAACCAATTAGAATTTAAGACACAAATTACA
This sequence comes from Lepidarchus adonis, assembly GCA_037576955.1. Lineage (NCBI taxonomy): Eukaryota > Metazoa > Chordata > Actinopteri > Characiformes > Lepidarchidae > Lepidarchus > Lepidarchus adonis. Next base: position 11,215,924 of record JBBIGC010000024.1, read on the forward strand.
AAATGTGCTCAAACAAGGACATTTGAAGAGAAATCACTTCCCCAGACAATTAAAATAAGGGTTATACTTTACTTAACTTTTTGTGGCATCAATTTGTGTGACTAACTTAGTCACATAGCTTTCACATGTATTCTCTCCTGATGGCTGAGGGCAATGCTCTGCTCCCAGAAACTCCCACAGACAAAAACAGTAGGCTACAGTTTTTTTTACTGCAGAGATGGGGGGTAGTGGGTGGGTGGGTGAGGGAGTGGCACTCTGGGCTGTGCTATAGTACAAACCCTGTCCTCGCCAGCGCAGTTCGCCAGTCAGGCTCAGTCATGGAAAAGCAAACTGCTTACCCATAACTCCTGGAGTCCATTACAGAGAAAACTGAAGAGACACCAGTGTTAATTCTAAAACTGAAATGATTCAGGTCATGCCAGTGATGAAAACCACGGCCTGATGTGAAGCAAACAGAAAATGGCTAAATTCCCAGCACCTCGTATAAATATTTTTAATCATGCTTTATTTGCTAACAAATTTTCAGCTTATTACAAGATACAGTAAAGCTTTAGCAGTCATTTAAGTTAATTTACCGCATGACTGGGAGTGTGAGGGAGTTTATTGTAGGACTGGGTATTGCAGACAACCTTGTGATAGAAAACGTGTCCCGACACAGGGGCAATGATACGATATGAATCACGATACATTTTTAATAATGCCTAAAAACACCACATGTACTCTAAATAACTGAACTTTCCTTTATTATTTTTAGTGCAAAACATTTCCCTAAGCACAGTCTTTTTGATGAAAACCCACATTGTAAATAAATAAATAGTATTATAAATAAATAAATAGTATTGTATCTAAATTAAATGCTGCCTGTACTGGCAGCCATTTCTTAAAAGAATAAAAAAAATAGATTAGCAGCACATGTGGTTGGTGTCTGGTCAGATGAAGACAAAGGTTAGTTTTGTTGCTGCAGTGTTTGACTTGCTTCTGCTCAGCCTACATACTGCATACACCATGTCCAGCTGTTTTTTTTACAGCCATATTTTTCACTGTGAATTTAGGTGGCGGTGGAAATAGCTTTTCGTTATCCTTCATGTTCCTCGAACATTCAGAATATGCACAGCTGTGATGCGCTCTGCACCATAGGGGGCATTTCATTTTTTCAAAACTGCTGTTACACCATAGGACAGATGACAAAAAAGTTCTTAAACTGACAGCAGCATCTGCATTAATGAGTGTATTACACAGCCCTAGTTTATTGCACTACAAAGTCCAGGAGAACATAGGAGAAGGATGACACTCATGACTTGACATCCACACATAAAACAGTGAGCAGCTATGAACAATGAAGCAGGATGGTACCTTCATCAAGAAGTCCGGGACCAGGACCTGAACCTGCAACCAATCACAAGGGCAAGCTCTTTACGGTACCACTGGCCACAAGCAAAGTGCCTAAAACTAAAACCAGTTGATGTTAAAGGTGAGCAACAAAATGTCAGATCTGATCATCTGATATAATAGGTTTCGATATCAGTGTGTCAGACACGATAAAGTTGCATTGTGGTATCTCTTTAAAAAGGCATCATAAAGGTTATATTTGAGTATTGATATAATTTACAAGGAAAAAAAAACCTTTTAAAAAATGAATAAGAATTTTTTTTTTATAAAAACAGGCCAGTCAGGGTATACAGTACACCACACACTTCCTTGCAGTCTGTAGACTGTGAAAACCGAGCTCAGTATTTCTGTGTCCTTCTCTGCATCATTCATACTACTGCCGACCAGTCATTCCAAGCAGCCGCTCAGCCAAGTGTAAAACTAAGCAATTACAGCTGAGTGATAACAGCCTCTGAGGGCAACCAAAAGCATGGTCAGATGAATCACTTTCCATCAAGGTGTTGAAAAAACTGGCAATTGGCACAGTGATTGTGCATGAAGATATTTTTGTATTGTTTTTAGCTATGGTTATGGAGTAAAAAAAAGGGGGGGGGGCTGAGTCGGCCCTGACATTTCGGTATAATGACGTTAAGACGGCAACCTCCATCACAAACGTATTATATTACAGACTAGGGAAGAGCAAAAGGAAATGGGCAAGTGCCAGTCAAACGTACGAAAGGCAATCTGCATGTTCTCATGGCAACACTGAGCAAGACGAATGAGCATTTGTTGGAGACGGCGGTGGGAGGGGAGTTAGGGGGGCGTAGTTCCAGAGCAATGAACATTCATCTGGGAGCTGATCGAAAGGCAGCCGCACCAGTAATCAATGAGCCATTGGGGATGAAACGCAAGAGCCACTCTGTGATATGGCTACAGACTGGTAACTGGCATCTGCAATAACAGACCTGACCCAAACCCCCTCAAATAATTTAAACAAACTAAATAATAAATGATTAAAAAATTAAATACATTGACACCCATTTGCCAATATCAGTACGCTTTTCAGGTTTTTCCCCTAATGCCAGGATGTAGACACATAGCTAGGTTAAACCTACTTCGGGTCTATAATAAAATCTCACCACAGGCACACAAAAAGGATTATGTTCCTGCTGTAATAAGGTTTATCCTCCTGGTAGTGGGCATAAGAGAAGACTTAGTGGATTATTGTGACCCATTCAATGAAACTGAGGTATAAAAGGTGCAGAAAAAAAGTGGAGGATGTCTTTCTCCATCTGGCGCCACAGCATTTTTCATTAAATTCTTAGGATCCAATGACCGTTCATAAAAACTGCTGAGAAGTTACCCTTCTAACGTAAAGCTAACGTATGCCAGCTCTATTCGCATATCTCCTACATTCTGAATTCTTCTTTTTACGTGTTCTCTTTTTCTCCATCAAACAGGTTTTAGCTCATTTACAACTGACAACTCTTGTGGGTCTATGTGAGTGATCACAGTGCAGGCATCCTGAGCCAGCAGCACAGAGGGCCCATTTAAAAGTGCTGGCTTTGAGAAAGCTCACGGCGTAAGCTGGGGGATGTGCCTCAGAGCCGGGCCACTCGCTAATCTGCTCACTTTCTCTACATGGCCAGGGCAGAGCCCTGCACCACCTGCCCGGAAACAGGCAGCTTTCCCATGCCACCCCAGACGTGTTTTGCACCCTCAGTGGGCTGAAGCCTCCAGTTCAGACGGGAGCTGATAGACTCCATTTGGGGTTTTATCACAATAATGATATAAACACTGAATATCCACACATTTGCATGCAAGGCTGGAAACATGAATGGCTCAGTAAAGAAAAAACACTGGTACTAATGGTAGCCGTTGCAAAACCTAGACATTTGTGCATCCAGACTTTAATTCATCATTCCTTTTGTTTGATGTTCTTTTTCTTCAAAATGAAAGAAATAAACTGAAAGAATTATAAACTGCCACAGACTCGCAGAAACAGCAGGACGTGGCTTGTTTGTTTTAAGCAATCTGCTGCGTCAGAGTGATTTTGTCCATGTCCCAGTGAGCCATTCCCACAGGGGGGCACTGTGAGGCCGAGCCACACTTGCAGCCTCACGCAAACACGAGCCCTTTTTCAGATTCCAGTAAAAACAGGAGAAAGCTGCATGATTCCAGCTCACTGTGCAATTAGCCTGTGTGCCACTGGAAATTACTCCTGAGGGGAGAAAACAGACTTCCAAGTCAAAGCAAAGACATCAATGGAGTCAGATCTCCTTAGGTGAGATAAATTGCTCTGAAATCTCACGGAGCAATGGCAAATGGTCAAAGTCCAGCAGAAAGCAATATGAAACACCAAAATGTCCTTTTTATGTCACATTTGATTCATTTCTGACTGCAGGTCAGGGTAAAATGAGGTAAAAATAAGACCACACATACAATAGCATTATGAAAAAAAGAGGGAAAATGCATAACACTACACTATAAATACTCTCGTCTACTGAAAGCTTGACATTGGGGCACCTTTGGCTGTTTGATGATGAAATTCTAATGAAATAGTAACACTAAAATGCAGCCTTATTACACACCAGCAATCCCAACTTAGAAAGGCAGAGCAGCTGATAGGGACTTAACCGGCTACTGTCCAGTAAAGAGAATTGATCAGCGTCACACCCACTAGCAAGTGGCCTCTGAATATCATTAAGCAAAAGTAATTAATTGAAATTAATGTTGCCTAAGATAGCCCTTTCTTTAAAATGGTTCAGTGAACTCCCATTATTAAATCTCCACCAAGTGCTTTATCAGCAGAAATAAATTAGCTTTTTTATGAAAAACAAGCCTGAGGAAATGTGAATTTTGTCAGAGAATACTCGGACTCTAACAGTGCAACACCAGAAAGATAAGGAATGATAATAGGGAGGTTGGGAAAATGCAGGTAAGATAGAGGCTAAGAAAATTAAGGCGTAAAAGAAAGAACTGGAAAGAATGAAGCTGAAGCAGCACTATGTAAAGTGAATGAGGAAAAGTATGGCATTTAACCAAATAGTCCATTTGAATAGTGTCCAGATTTACTAAGCAAAACACCATAGCAGATATTAACACATTTAGAATTTGACACGCTCAAAAAAGACATCCGCGTACCCACTGTGTTATATCACACCACCTTTACTTTTAATTACACTGTTAATCATTTGGGTACTGAGGAGACTAACTGTTACAGTTCTGTAAACAGAATTTGCTTTCCATTGTTACTATAATTATTACTATTATTATTACTATTATAATTGTGACCATTGTGTGATTCTCTTCTTCATAAAGCTCCATACATTTTCAAAAGGAGAGATATCTAATCTGTTGCCAGGCAAGTCAAGCAAATGCACTTTGTGTCTATGAAGCCACAGTACTGTAGTTTGTGCAGAATGGAGCCTGGCAACACCTTGCTGAAATAACCGCAGACTTTACAGGAACAGCTGCAGCATTGGTGGCATACAATTCTCTCATGAAGGATAAACGACGCTCATTTTGTGTGAAAAATTCTTTATAATAACAGCACCCACCAAACGTAATACCCTCACCTGTTTCCTGGTCACCTGCTAATTGTGGAATGTTTCAAGCATAACTTGTGTTGTTTGCTTTGATATTTGCTAAATACATTTAAGTGCGTCTGTGAACACATTAGAAATATTTTTTTGAACTGCAATTTGTTAATTTAAAGAGTTGACAAACCACACATTATTTAAGTTCTGTGCCAATGATTAGACATCTAATTTAAAACTACAACGTTAATGCACTAGAAACAAGTATAAGTAAATCTTATAATGAATAATACATTTACATGTTAGTTTTAAGCTAACTTTGCAATTACAATTTTTCAAACAACAACCATACTATGAAGTCCATAAATAGAATAATATAATAATGAAGATGCAGACATGTGATTACAATAATGTATGCCCCACCCATGTCATAGGCAGAAACAGCATAAGGGGTCTTTAACAAAGTGCTAAATAGTGCATAGCCATACAGACATCAAGGGATTCTCACAGCCAATGCTCAGATAAAAGGATTAGTTGACCAGCCCACTGGAGCAAAGGCTGTGGATCAATTCCAAGCTCTAATAGACTAGGAAGATATTGCCTCCAATAAAAAGATAAATCTTCTATACAAAACTGCAGCAAGATTTATTCTCTTCCTTAAAAAAATAATTTGTTACCAGAGATTAAGTTACCAGAGCTCATCTTTACTCTTTGCAGAAAATCCAAATAAATGGATGGAAATAAAATGAGACCCAAAATAAACACTTAGAATGAATATTACTTTCAATGGGTTTAAGAACAGCACATAGAGAACATGTTTGGGCATTTGGAACAATGCTCAGCAGAACAATTTGTTCATTTTCTGCAAATATGTAAAAAGGATACATAGCACCTGCTCCATTTGTATCACTTCTAAGTGCTTTAACAAAAAAAAATCTAAAGAAAGACTTCTTTTCAACCATGTAGTACCTGTATATGGCATCAAAGAAGCCTTTATCCAAGACAAATCAGTTGGCCATCACCTGTGGGCAGCAGAGCAGTAAGGATGTGGGATGTCAGGGTCAAAACATGACCAAGACCAACCATATGCCATCACATCACTGAACAATGGAGAATGCGCAGGTACACAAATCCTTCAGAAATTGTATAGAAGATGGATGTCCACATTTTCTGCCTGAACTACATTTCAGTACAAGGATTTTTGAGCAAATCAAAACCACCTCAAGCAAGAGAGCTGCTGAAAAATATAAGAACTAAATTGCTGTAAAAAACACCTTATACTTGCTTATCTGCTCTCTGTACCCATTACTGTCTGCAAATATGAGCACATCCTTCATTCAGAACTATGGCTTTCCACTTTCACAAAAAGACGTTTTCATTTATGTTTTATATAAATGTGTTCATTTTTACATTTAACATTTCTAAATTAATTAGGGCTGGACAGTAAAACAATATGGGCAATTATCCCAATACAATTTTCTTCAAAAGAAATACAAAAAAAAAAATTGTTTGATATAATTAACCCTCACCAATCAGCACAATTCACCTATTTGGAAAATTGCCTCTTGAATCGGACATATAAAGCTGCAGTTTGATAATCATTTTAACTTGATCACCGAACAGACCTCACTGACAAACTGAGGTATGGGGTCATAAAAGTTGGCAAAAAAAGTAATTACATTTTATTATGGTTTTAAGATTTTTTTGGTCCTCAAACAGCAATTTCTCCTGTTCAAACTACTAAGATTATAAGTATGCTTTATAAATGACATTATTTAACAATAATGACTTTAAATCTTCTCAAGTTTAAGTTAACGCTTTTAAAAGTGCACATTATAATGAAGAGAAGCTGCAAACACTACTGATCACAAGGATTAAACATGCTAGTGATCAAACATGGCAATCTTCAACTTTCGATCACTTGTCCTTGTACAGCATTTTATAGAATGTATTTATCTATTCCTGTTTCTTCAGTAAATTAGCATGATTTAGACTATTCTACATCAGTGAATATTATGTATGTAATTTATTAAATAATTACATCACATATACTAAATACTTTACTCACATTTGAATTTACAGTCAAAAATGCATTTGAGAGGTTCACGAACTGTACCTGACAATGAGTGCCGCCATCTTCTCTGAATCAAAGTTCATTTAAAACAGATTGAGGCAAAGTTAAAAACTGTTTACAATGTGAAATTCTAGGCCATTGTTAAAAGGGCATAGCACAAAGAGGTAGACATGGCCTTGTCCCACCTTTTTGTTGAGAAATTTTGCTGCTATTAAATTTGAAATTTACTTGATACAATGAGTGTTCAAGCAAAACACTCACTGAATCGCCATTGTTAATACTGAAAAACATGTCAGAATGGGCTTGAGAACAACTGATGTTATTTGAACTCATTATGACTCTGGGTATATCTGAATGCATAAGCTGTAGTGCAGCAAGTGGGCACATCTACTGTAGAGTGCTGAAAACACTTTTCCTGGGTCAAATTGAATCCCAAACTGAAGTTTTAGCAGAGTACTATTTACCTTCCCACTTATATTGATCATTATGCTGTTGAAAAAACATGTCAGAATGGGACTGCTGGCATGAAAATGACATTATTTAACCTGAATCTGACTTTATTTGGACACTTCCGCTGACTATAATATAGTGTCAGAACACAGTGCACCACAGGTAAAAAAAAATTGGCAAAATGAAGGGACTTATTCAATATAAGTCAAACTGTGTAAACTTTATGGATGATCAGTTTTTCAAGATGTTTATTTATCACATGCCTAGTTATACACGTACAACAAGTGAAGTGAAATGCATCCTGATCCACTCCAGACTGTACAAGAATAATCTATAATTAAAGATTACGAGGCTAAAAACTTAACACTAAGCTAAAACTTAAACTAGGTAATCACACACAAGTAGAAAAGTAAATAAATAAGAGATTAAGCAGCTATAACGCAAGCAATTAGGGGGAAAAAATGGTCCAGAAGAACCACAGGTGCAAAAATCAGGAGAGTGAATAATATTACTGCCAGAACTGCATAACAGAACTGTGCAGAGTAAAGTGCAGATGTACAATGTCCAGTGTTACCATCTGTAGATGGTGAAGTGCACAGATGAGAGAAATTATTATGCTACTTCATATTTTGTATGTATGAGGAGGGCCTACACAATACTAGGCAGGTGGTCACAATATTATGGCTGATTGGCTGATTGTATAAAGACAAGCTTAAATACTAATCCATTTAAAGTCCTCTTTATTCAAAATATCCAGAATAACCCACACAAAAACTAGACCAAAGCTATACACAAATATCTAAGGTGAGTTTTAGGCTTAGTATCCGCTGCCAAATCAATTTAAGATACAGAACATTAAGATACAACGTGGGAAACAAAGTTGGGGGAAAAGGCAAAATAAGTCAGACCACATCTCATTTAAATGGCGAAACTGTTTGAGAGTTAGCCCTTCACAAATTTTGCTTTAACAAAAATCTTAATATTCTATGCATTGCTTTAAGCTGAACACCACAGAAATTACACAGAAGCCAATATTCACGTAACATTCAACAGATACAATTTGATTAATTTCACAACTGTATTCCCACCTTGAAGAGATGATTTAAAAATATCAGAAAATTAATTCCAAAAAGCAAGTCTTGGTGAAGCAAGAATGCTGTAGTAGTTTACACTAAGCCAATAAAAATAAGAGACAAAATATAAACACATGCATTACTCTGTTTAAGTCAAACCATGCAAATATATGTAAATAAATGCAAGCCCACATAGTCACCTGGGGTAATGCAAATGAGCTACAAAACATCTCCAGTCATACGAATTAGAACAAAAGAATATATAGAGTTTGTATAGAAAGTTTATTAGTATGAAAACGTTTGCTCAGAATATCAATTTAGATCAATCTCTTTATACCTTTAAATAGTGTCTATAAAGCTGGGTTGTATAAGCTACATCCTATTTCTCAAAGCTTTTGATGAATAACTTCAAAAGTTTCAAGTAAAATGCAAAGAGACTGAGATTCCAGGTCAAACCAAAATGATGCTGCAATGCCAGTATTCCCCAACACATTATAAAATACTTCTTTAAGAATAATGAAAACGAAATGTGAAAAATTAAAACCATGAATGCATATTTTCTTAAGACTTGCATTTTGGAGGCATTTTGTACAGAATAGAAATTCAGCCTCTAAACTAGGTAATTCCTCCATTTAGGCCTGTAACCATTTTTGTTTGAGAATATATTAATTGAAATTAGAAATATTAACTGAAAACCATTTATGTCTTATTATCTTTATTACAGTGCAGTCTTAGGATTTTCTTTGAGTTTTTATATTGAATGCATGGTGTTTAAAATGTCTTAGATGACCAATTCTCACTTTTTAAATTCAGTTTGAAAAATTGGAATTGAATACCAACATAAGGTAGTCACAAAAATTGTATTACTTATATGTAATATATACCCGTTGACACCTGGTCACCTCATGTGACTTGTATCTTGAATGAATCCTAATAAGAGCCCCAAGCATTTATGTTTAACACACAGATGTATGGTCAGCCAGACTAAAATCAAATTACTACGTGCCCAGTAACATGCAACATACAGTAAAATCTCATTAGCTCGCTATTGGTCCGGGCCCTAAATTTGGCAAGAAGCGATTTGGTGAGCGAACAGGGGTTGCCTGAATATAGTACCTGTGCTTCCTCTGTTTTCTGTTGTATTCAAAGGAAAAGCACAAATTTGCTCAACACACTGTTTATAAGATGACGGCTATTAACAATAATGATCCTCCTGTGTCAACACCATCATTAGCCATAGGCATTTAAAGATATTGTAACAAGAAGTTTTACCAAAGTGGTACTTTAACTGAACCAACTGGCTCACTACAAATCCCAAATAAGACTGAGCTTAAAGTCAAGGATTCAGAGGACTTCCAAAATGTAACCATCTAGTACCTCAAATCTACGTTTATTTAGCATGCAGCATAAATGCCTACTGCCTTCTGTATTTCAAGATAAGAGTCAGAAGTCACATTCAGGAATTAACTCCATTTCACCATCCTTTCAGGAAACTGAACCTGAATAGACAGGTTATACAAAAGGAGAGACTTTTATAGACTACACATTATGAAACCTCAGTATCATAGAGTGAGAAAAACTTCTGCTATGCTTTGGCAAACACTCTTTTCCAGTCATGATAAGCTAAAGATAAAGCTAGACTAGTTCGATCTGCTTTGGACATGACAATAAATATAAAAATCTTTATATATTAGATGTGCTGTGTTTGGTCATTTGAAAATCCTGCAATGCTAATACTTTATAATGGACATGACAAAAATATAATTACTACAGTTTCTCCCAATATTTTTTAAAAACCAAACGCAACTGGGGTTTCACAGGCTCCCATTAGAAAGACAATTCTGATCAGATCTAAGAGGCTGGTAGACAATTACAGTGACAGTCACAGAAGAAGGGAAAAAAAAGTGAATACTGATCCAAAAGCTTACAAACACTCACATTTGCAGCAAATAATGCTTTTACAGCAGTCAGGCAATATTAAAACAACTGAAAGTGCCAAGATTAATCAGATTGCATCAGAGTGACAGAGCAAGGAAAGTTTGAAGACAAAAAAGAACTGCCCAAGATCCAAGGCATCTTGTTTCATCTGTTAAACATGGTGGTGGGAGTGTTAGGCTGGGGGTGTTATGACTTGGGCATGTATGGCTGCCACAAGTACTGGCACACTTATCTACTTACATTAATGTAACCACTGATTGCAGTTACACAATGGATTCTGAGGTGTTCAGAAAAATCTTAAATGCTCAAGGTCCAGTACATAATAATTCTAGCTCTGTAAAAAAACTCTTGATTGCAGTTGTTGCTTTTAAGTGTGGCCCAACCATTTATTAGGTTAAAGAGTAAATCACTGTCACACAAAGCCAAGAAAGATTGGATTTTTCTCCCTTAACTCTTTTTGCAATGCCCCCTAGTTGCTCAGGTGCCAAAAAATATATATAGCATGCTGGGCATGGAGTTTTAGCCAGTCGAATCATTAGTGACTGCACAGCGCAGTAACAGCATTAAAATCTCGGTGTTTGAGTGACAGTCATGTCCATTAATAAAATGACATCCAAATAGGGAAAACGACCTATGATTGGTTGGATTTGTCAGGGTTTGGGTTGTGTAGGGGTGAAATCTGTGATTGGCAAGGCTGTCAAGGAAGGGAAAGAAGAGCTAGTTCACGCAGGCGCATGACAGTTTGAGGGTAGGACAGTAGCAAAATGGTTGAAAACATACAATTTTCCACATTTTACATTTATTTTCTTTATGGTACACATATTTTCATCAATTTGAAATTTGCATGGTGCTTCTATGACATTCTGACCTAAGTTATTAAAGTTTTAAACAGTTATATCAACACAGTTATATCAACCAGAGTAAAAATTAGACTTAAATGGTACACGTGTTCTGATCATTTTACTATTTGAATGATGTTTTAGACATCCTGCTCTGATGATATTAAGCTTTTAATACAACTATACCAACTAGGTGGAAATTGACCTAATCCACCCCACTTCAAAAAATGGTTAATAATAAAATCCTTCACTTAAAAACACATTGTGTTTACTTGTGTTGTCTAATCTGAATCTGAAACCTTTACCTCGGACAAACATGGCAATAAAATATGAAATCTTTTAAACAGCACTGTATGTGCACTTTATTTAAACAATGTAAAATCTAACTGTGTAAAGGAAATGATGTCACTTTCCCCTGCAAAACACAGGACATAATTTTAAGTCCTAAAGTTCATTTCAGAATCTCTAGCTCTCAATTGTGAAAACTCTCAGCATCACTTTCAATGCAGATTTATCTTTCAAAACAGAAAGATTAACAAAATACTAAAATATTCTAAAACTAGTTTCAAATAATAAAAAAAAATAGTTTGAAATTCAGAAGTCCTCTCCAAGAAAGAAAACATGACATCAGCTCAAAGAATATACTGGCCTTCGAGTCAAATTCCATACTGATAAAATTCTACTTTCTAGTAGGGCCTCATCCCCCAAATACATCAGTGAAGTAACACTTAAATCACAAGATGCTTGCTATTTACTAGTTCCCAGAACCCTTAAAAATACAGCAAGGGGAAGAGCTTTTCCATACAAAGCCTCTCAGCTTTGGTATAAACCTACCATTCTCAGGCAACATTTGTTGACTGTGGAGTTCAAAGTGACTCAGCGTGCGCTCCTGCTCCTGCTTCTCGCTAGGCTGTTACAGCTAGTTTTGCTGGAGTCAAATGTTGCACTTTATATAATTTCATTCCACACAATTCTAAGAACTGTTTTCTCTTTCTTCTATACATCTTCAGCAAGTCAAACTGCTACCCATTAATTAAGACATATACATTATCATCAGGGTTTCTAACTCACCTGTGCTCTAAACCAGACCATCCCACTGTGGAGTTTCCAGGTCACTTGTGCTCCCGACCAGTTTAACCACCATATACACATTTACATATTCTGCAAACACAATAATTAAAATAAGCTGTTCGCACTACTCTTAATAGATCCTAATTTCACTGCTCATCTGTAATAATTCTGCAAATTTCCATCTTTTGGCCATCGCCATATAGAACTATGCAGTGTCAACGAGAGGTGGATGGGTCCCCTTTTGAGTCTTGGTTCCCCCAAGTATTTTCCTCTAGTTTTAGGCAGATTTTACCCTGCCTAAGTTGCCTTGGACTTGCTAGAAACCCAATTTGGTAAAATCACCTTGTGACACTGCTGGTTGTAAAAATAAATAAAACTGACTTATCTAAAAAACCTCTTATCTTGTCGGTTTGTCTGATAACTGATAGTGGTATTCAATTATATATACAGACGCACACAATAAGTGCAAGGAGTTTCCAGATCACATTGTCATTACATTAGGGTGCTGATTCCTAGAGGTGTCATATGTCAATTATATCAATGTACAGTCTTACACAATAGTTAGGGCACCCTTTGATCAATGATTTTGGTGATTTTGTAATCAAAAATATGTTAACACAGTCTGTAGGACTTGGAAAACAACACAAAATATTTTCAGCAAACACTAATGGAGTTACTTTTTATGAACTGTTTTATATGTTTTATATACTAAACAAAAAATAAAAAAATAGTAATTAAATGATTATTATGGCACTGAGCAAAAGTTTGGGCACCCTACATAATCAGTACATAGTAACACCTCCTCTGGGAGATATCACAGCTTGCAAAAACTTTTTATAGCAGCTCAAAGTCTTTCAATTCTTGTACTTGGGATCTTCTTCCAATCTTCCTTCCAAAGGGCTTCTAGTTATAATATTTTGTAAATATAATAATAAACATGAATCCACTGTGTATTAATGTAACTTTATTAGCAGCGTCCTCCTGAAATGCACCAACAACGTTTACGTGTTCCCTTCAAAATAAGTTTCCAGAGCTGTTGTGACGATCTCTGGGTTTTCTACTTTGACTTTTAACAAGAATACTAGCAAAGTTGATGTCTCTAATACACTCCGATGCTACGGACTGAGATCGTTTTTTTTTTTCACTTTTAAGTTTACATTTTTTTGTACAGCCCGGTACAAAATGCTCCATGTCGCGGCCTGGTGGTTGGGGACCACTGCTCTAAAATATACATCTATACATATTTTAGCATTTATCATGCCTTTCCAGATATGCACGCTGCTAAATCCTTAGGTACTAATGTGCACACCATATGATCAGAGATGCAGGCTTATGAACGGCGGATTGATAACAAGCCTGAGGATCCCTCTCCTTTTTAGTCAGGAGAATGCAGCATCCATGTTTTCCAAAAAGAATTTTAAATTTCAATTCATCTAAGCACAGAACCGTTTTCTACTTTGCCTCAGTCCATTTTTAATGAGCTTTGGCCCAGAGATGACAGTGATGTTTCTGAAACATATTCACATATGGCTTCTTCTTTGCAAGACAGAGCTTAAACCTGCGTTTGGGAACAGCACAAAATGTTGTGCTCATAGACATGTTTTCTGCACGTGTTCCTGTGATTTCTATGACCGAATAATGTCTGCTTTTAATGCAGTGCCACATGATGGCCTGAAGATCAAGAGCATCCAATATTGATTTTCAGCCTTGTCCTTTGTACTCAGAGACTCTCAGGTGTTTTTATATAAACTGTAGATGGAATAAGGAACATTATTCTGAAATTGTTTCCCATTTTGTACACACAGTTTTTGTCTTTTGCAGACGGTGATTGTCTTCTCATCTTTACTTCTAGGAGACTCCTCCTTTTGAAGATGCTCTTTTAATACCCAGCCATGTTCCTGACATGTAGACAGTTACCATAATTCGTTAAAAATTTACCTTTAGCTGTTTCTTTTCAATACCTCTTACTTTTCTTTTGCCTAACTTTTTTTAGATGTTTTACTGAGATCAAATTCAAAACAAGCTAATATTTTTCATGAAGTAATGTCTCACTTCCAACATGAGAATCTTTTTCTATGGTCTACTGGGAACAAAATATGGGCTTTTGATATTTGAAAATAACTGCATTCAAATAGAAATAAATCAAATACTTCCACATCTATCTAGTCTGACAGTGTGTGCATGTGTGTGTGTAGTTATTATTTAATGAAGGTCAAAGCTAATAAAGGTACAGTAATTTTATTTAATCTATACAGCTAGATAAAATAATATACAGACTAGGGTATGTTTAACTCATTGATTAAATAAAGAACACCTTTAAATGTAATTATTTTTGTAAATGTTGCTTTTTTTAACTAAAAGCTGTTGTGTGGTTTACTATAGTCTCATTTAACCTTGAACATAATACTGAGAACCATGAAACTCAATATTAAAGAGAAAAAAAAACACAGGTACTTGTATCAGCAGATATAGAAATACAGGCATCTGAAACAGATTTGAACTAAAATAAATTGATTGGTGCATCTCTTTGTATGACATGCCTCTCCATTTTCTTGCCCTGGGGGTAACCTACATAAACATTACATGTCTTTTCACCCTCTGCTCATTGCAGTTTCTCGCCAATTCCCTGTTTTAAATATATTCATGCTGCATTTTATCTGTTCTCATACAAAAACAGCAAGTGGCAAAGTCAAAAATTGTTTTTCCATTATAAGAGAGTCTGTTGGCTGATTGGTGCATCTGCCACACAACCAGTGCACTCTGGACTGTTTAGTTTTTAAAATTCATAGCAACACTTCCTCAAGCTATACACTGTCCTTGCAGCATTGTGCAAATAACTTGCCTTTCTTTAATAACGAATGCAGCAAGTCACCTGAATGAATAAACATGTTAATTGCACCACCAACAAGCAATCAAAATCAGGAAAGTGAACCGGATTAAATCTGGAAGTGCTTGGATTTCAGGACAACAAAATATGTAAACCAAGGCACAATAGGATCGCCCTCGAGCGCAGAAAGGATAGATTGTGCACCCTGCAGGCTATCACCAAGAACATGCAAAACATGTGTCATTTATCATCAAGGATTCCTTATTCAAATGAATACATGGTGTCAAAAAGATCACCTCTACTAGAAATTCAGAATATGCGGTAATACCAATACTGACTTCTAAACAGTAAGAGGAGAGCAGTGGGCCCCTAATAAATCCTTGAGAACTGCAGGGTCAGTGAGACAGCCTAGACGCCAGTAGAGAATAAGGGAAGTGGATCTATAACAATTACGTGAAGTACTTGAGTAGCTGGAGAGGTATTGCCTGTGCTATTTATACCTCCACACTAGCAAGAGCGCAAACTCGCACACATGCAAGATACACAACAGGCATGTCTTCTACCATTATCCTCAAAATGTGAAAGCTAGTCTTTCAATATATTTTCATTATTTGTTTTAAGAAAATACTCCTTCGGGTTTAAACAAGAGAGCTCTAAATGTCTTTTCTGCTGATAGAGAGTTCTTTTTTTGTCCTTAATGTGTATGTAGCACTTTGGATAATGAAAGCTGGGTAAAAAAGTGCTATATAATACATTGTATTTCATATTTTTCCAAGGCAGTGAACAACATACACACCTTCTTAAGAATGTGAGCCTGACTAAACATTCTTGGAACAGAACATTTATAAAAGCTACTGTAATGCACATCTTAAAGTGAGGTGCAAGCAATGCAGCAACATTAACCTTGCTTACTTTCATCAGTCAGATGAAGAGAGGAACCTGCACGGACAAGTACTGCATCTTACTAAACTTCAGCATACAATATCACTCGAATTCATTCTCTGTGGAGTAGAAACTAATATGCATTTAATTGGAGATTAAATGTTTTTCCAAGTTAAGCAGCAGGTTATAAATGAATAATAAAAAATGTTCTGATATATAATAAAATACTAAAATAATAAAAACACAGACTCATCTATTCAAATGCTATAGGCTGTAAAGGGGTGTAAATCACAAGTGTCCTTGTGATTCAATTCTTTATAAATTATTTTAACGAATTATTTGACTGTTTTTTATACCTTAAAACCTGCAACAATGGGATTCAATTCAATACTGGGATATGTGGTCAATCTGCTACATTTCTATCAACTCGCACATGCAAACAGATTAGAATTTGAACATCTTCTTCATAACTTCCAAGTTACAAAAAAAACACTTCATGCAGTAAAATAAAGTTAAAAATTATATATTGCGTTACGCCACAAACACTGTGTCGGAATGATGGAACAAGACTTTATGGGAGATGGCAACATAACCACGAAACACTACGTTGAAACCGGCTTAACCCAAGGACTCTCTGTACTATGTTTTTGTTTGTTTTTTGCAAAAGTAAGAACTGCACTCAAGGTAAAATAGGGATGTAAGCAAATTTAAATTAAGTAATTTATAATGAAACTATTCACTTCAGATGACATCTGTATGGGCAGAAAGAGTGAGTGGTCATTACATAAAAAAAAGATGATTTAGATACTTGTTGGACTCATAATCTACACACATTGCTCTGTTCGTATCATTAATCTATTAACCAGAGAAGATATGATGTAACACAGAGTAAACAGAAGTTGAATGTGAAGATGTGCTGTGTGTGAAGAGAAGTACAGCAGCCTCATTATGTATGGATCTCTGATCGTTGCCAAAAAACATGAAGGAGAGTGAGAGAGTGAGGGACAGAGAGAGACATGGCAGCACTGCAAAGACAGCAACACTCATGCAGCACACATTCACAAGCAGAACATAAACACTGAGCGTTCCAGAGCAGCTGAGAGAGAGAGAGAGCACACGAGAGAGAGTGAGAGAGCACGAGAGAAAGAGAAAGAGAGAGAGCACGAGAGAGAGAGACAGCGAGAGAGAGACAGCGAGAGAGCGAGCAAGAGAGAGCGAGAGAGAGCACATGAGAGAGAGCGAGAGAGCACAAGAGAGAGAAAGAGAGAGCGAACGAGAGAGAGAAAGAGAGAGAGAACGAGAGAGAGAGCACGAGAGAGAGAGCACGAGAGAGAGCAAGAGAGCACAAGAGAGAGAGAGAGAGAGAGAGAGAGAGAGAGAGAGAGAGAGAGAGAGAGAGAGCAAGAGAGAGCGAGCAAGAGAGCAAAGAGAGAAACAGAGAGAGAGCGACAGAGCAAGAACCAAGAACAAAAAAAGAAAAGGTCAGTTTGCTGTATACTCACCGGTCAAGACGGCTTTGGCAGAGGAATCAGCGAGATCCAGGGCGGACTTGCCATCGGTGTTGCGGATGTTTGGGTCAGCGCCGTGTTGGAGCAGCACTGTACAGGGGAAACACAAGCAGTAGCGTAACTCGGGCAGGCAAAGGCTACTAGTGGGGCCGCTGCCTCCACTCACGGCCAGCACTCTCCTCGGCATGCTGCAAACACACACACACATTGCACAGCGGCACGGCTGAGAGAGCTGTCTGCACTGACACGCGCCTCGCACTGCAGCGAGATGGAGGAAAAAAGCCCATGTTATTGAGGGAGTCCGACTTCAGGCAAGAGCATGTGACTGGAGCTCAGGTATGAGAGCAGAATATCAAAGCCTGTTTTCCCATACCCTTTCCCTCTCTCTGGCCTCCAGAGACGGAGAAGCAGAGGTAGAAGGAGGGAGGAAATCGAGAGGAGAGAGAGCTTGCTGCAGTTTTGTAGCTCTGTGCTTTTTAGTCTCCTACAGCCAGCAGCATAACCACAGTGGCCAGCGTCCCCCAACTGTCTGCACTCCTCTCAACAACAACGCGAGCATGCACACACACACACACACACACCTCCCTTCCTCTGCCCCAGCTACATCCCTGCTCACCATCACCCTCCCCTTTCACGTGCACGCTCACGTACACCCTCTCTCTCTCTCTCGTGCCGCTTCACCACATAGGGTTCCATTATAAATGCGTCTGCGCTATCACTAGCCAAAGGGGCAATTACAGAGACACTCGCTTTACCTCTTTTCCAGACCACAGCGCAGCATCCACTGGGTCAGGACATGCTTAGATTTGATGCAAGAGGCTGTTCAACTCTCAAAAATAAAAACATATTCTACCAAACACACACACACACACACACACTGGTAGTTTGAATGTTTCTCTGAAGTCTGTCCAAGACAAAAGAATCTAGCATAGCAAGAAATATGGACACAGGCGTAATCGTGATGCTGCTGGCACTTTGGTGATTCATAGGTCGTCAATTTTCTCATAAAAAAACCCAATTCTGACAAGCTCTGCGTCACCCCAAAATGCACACAGCATTTTCTGAAGCGTTTCTTTTCGCAGCACCTTTCCTAAAAGAAGAAATGCTAAGACACTAAGGGACAGACAACACTTCGATCATCCGCCCTCTAAGGCAAATTAGTATGAAATAAAAGGTCCAACGAAAGAGCAATTTTATGTGTTATGAAAGAACTGAGCGCTGGGTTATGAGGGGAATTAATGATGATGGCAGTTTGAGGGTGGGGTGTGTTATTTAGAAGGATGACAGCGACAGGCTAATTACAATTTGCAAGCATGTTTTCCAAGAGCCCTACTCAAGCAGATGAGGTGTGAAGTGTCAGAACTTCTTTGCTAACCTTCACTCTCAGCCTCTCTTCTGGCTGGTGTGTGAACTAATTCAATGATCAAATTCAATTTGGCAACAGCAGCACTGATTATTAATTTTAATAAATAACATTCAATGAAAAGGCACTCTTCTGGTTAATACATAACGAGGGCTGAGGGCCAAAAGGGCGTAAGTGACATTTCACCAACTTTACAGGAGAGCCAAAATAAAAAATGACTTTCTGTACTGATTTAACCTATTTAAAGCACAATTATTGATACAGATGGATGACATGGTACTTAATG
>JBBIGC010000024.1:11252673-11270472 GCA_037576955.1 Lepidarchus adonis
CATAATTACACAGTGGATTCACGTTTATTATTATATTTACAAAATACCACAGTTTTTGTGTTGGTCGTATTATTTTAATTTGTTGTTTTTATCCGCAATACGTTAAATGTCTGTCTGCGAAAAAAGTATTGTCTAACATTAAAGGGGTCTGTGGAGCAAAATAGGTGTTCACGTGGGTTTCCTCCCACTGTACAAAGGCCTTAAGTTAATTGGCTTCTCTAAACGGTCTCTGTGATTGGTTGTCATGCAATGGCCTGGCCTCCTGCTCTGGCCTGTAGTCAGCTGGGATCGGCTCCAGTTTCCCTATGACTGGAAATGGGTTACCGGTTTGGAGGATGGATGGATAATTTACTAATAATGTTGCAGTGTGTTCCACAACAAAGTAACTAATGTCAGAGAAATTCATCTTATATGTTTATACATTTATAGTCATGCCCAAATGTTTCTTCTAAAATCAAGGGTATTTGTAGAAAGGTCATCTCCCTTTGCTGCAGTGACTGCCTCTTCACAGTGAGGCCTCACCTGAATGCTTAAACATTGCCAGACACTCCTCACCTGTTCATTCCCAGGTGTAGGGAGTGTGTTTGAGAGGAACTACCAACAGTGTTGGGCACCATCCCCCCAGAACCAGATTTGGGCTCCTCCGATTTAAGGGGTCCTACATTTTCAGCTTTTTAAAATGATGCTTTTTAGTTTCATGTTTAGTTCCTTCTTTTTTTAATTCATTGATTTAATCGATTTATTTTGTTTTCCATTCATTTTTTCCATGTGATTTTTCTTAAATGTGTAAAAAGTGTATGAAAGATGCTATGGGAATGAACGTGCCTCGCCTTCATACTCATGCGGCCAGCAGGTGGCGACATCCGTCCGCAGTTACAGTCTCATGGAAAACATGTGAATGCAGCTGAAGCGATATTATTATTATTAATATCATTCATAGACTACAATAGAATAGAACAGAATAGAATAAACCTTTATTATCCCACGAATGAGACATTTTTACATTTACATTTACAGCATTTGGCAGACGCTCTTATCCACATTTAGGTGTTACAGAGCTTTTAAACATACAAAAAGGAACAAAAGTAAAAGTGAGAATAATCTTATATACATAAACAACCAAAAAATCTTACAAACAGAAGTATTTGCACAATATTTATAAGTATACAGAGATATGTATAAGTATGAGGGGATGTGTATGATGCAGATGAGATAAGAAATATAAAGTTCATGTTATTATTGCTCAGTATCGCTTTTCAGTCTGGGGTCCTGTATTTTATGGTATGCTTTACTGACTTTATAAACATCATAAGCGGAATTAGTTTATTAACATTTTCAACGGGAACGTTTGCTTTTCTAAAGGCTCGGCCACGCGCCCCGGTTGTTCAGTGCAGGTGGGCGTGGCCTCTGACGCGGCGGAGAGGGGCGGGGCGGGGCGGGGCGGGGAGGGTGCGACGCGCGCGGCCGTGCTGCTTTTGTTTTACACTATTGAGCAGCTCGTTTAGCTGCTGTCGGTTGGGCTGAAAGCGGCAGGTCGCCACACCTGTGATGAGCCCCGGCTGCGCTCGATGGCGCGGGGAAGGAGGATGCGTGAAGCGTCGCTGCCAAAGCAAAGCTGTTCGGCTTGTTTTCGTGTCTGAAGGTGGAGTTTACCTTCGTGCTATGCTGCTGAACGCTGAGCTCACTCGGACTGTTGTCCACGAAGGAAGCAGAAGCGCCACCGAGATGCTGCTTGGCTGAAGATTCCCCGACTGCGTTCAATGAGCACGACAGCAGGAGAAGAAGAGGAGGAGGACGCGGCTGCTGCAGCACGATGGCCGAGAATGAGAAGGAGAGCAATCTGAAGACAGCCAGGCTGTGGAGGGACGCTGCTCTGCGCTCCAGGAAGCTGAGGAGCAGTTTGCGGCAGCTCACCCTCAGCACGAAAAACAGCCAGACCCTGACCCTGCCCGAAGACATCAAGGAGATCGAGGTACTCAACCTGGGCAACAACTCCCTGCAGGAGCTTCCAGAAGGACTGGGCTCGACGCTCACGAGGCTTCGCATCTTTATCCTCCGCAGGAACAAGTTCTCAGCAGTGCCTTCAGCAGTGTTTCAGCTCAGTCAGCTCGTCGAGCTGGACATCAGTCACAACTGCCTGAGCCACTTCTCCGAGGATATTGACCTCCTCAAGAGCCTCAAAAAGCTCTGTTTTAGCCACAACAAAATCCAGTACCTCCCATCTCAGATTGGGACCCTGCAGTGCTTGGAGGAGCTCGACATCAGCTTCAACGAGCTCCACGACTTCCCCAGGTCTTTCTCGCAGCTACGGAGGCTCCGGACCCTCGATGTGGATCACAACAAGCTCCAGAGGTTCCCCCCGGAGATCCTGGCCCTCAGTGACTTGGAGGAGCTCGACTGCTCTGGTAATAAACTGGAGGGCCTTCCAGGCAACATCATGATGCTCCAGTCCATCAAAATCTTGTGGCTCAGCAGTACCCATATCTCCTCCTTACCTGAGACCTTCTGTGATCTGCAGAACCTGGAGAGCCTGATGCTGGATAACAATTCCCTCACAGCTCTGCCACAGTCGTTCGGGAAAATGCAGAAGCTGAAAATGCTTAATCTCTCGTCCAACTGTTTTGAAGATTTTCCTCAGGTCGTCCTCAAGATCACACGTTTGGAGGAGCTGTATTTGAGTAGAAACAGGTTGTCGTTTCTTCCAGATGCGGTAGGCCAGCTGTGGAACCTTGCCAATTTATGGCTGGACAACAATAGGATAACGTTTCTCCCGGACTCCATAGTGGAGCTGGAGAAACTGGAGGAACTGGTTTTACAGGGAAACCAAATCGCAATACTCCCTGACAATTTCGGAAAACTTGCCAAAGTCAACATTTGGAAAGTAAAGGACAATCCTCTTATCCAGCCTCCATATGAGGTGTGCATGAAGGGGATCCCTTATATAGCTGCCTATCAAAAGGAGCTTGCACACTCTCAGTCTGCTGTGAAGCCACGACTCAAGCTTGTTTTGATGGGGCAGAGAAATGCAGGGAAAACCAGGCTCAGGCAATGTATTGTAAGCAAACCTTTAGATGCTAAGACGATACCTGGAGGCAGAGGGATAGATGTGACGAACTGGGTAGCGGACGCCCATCGCAGTCTTACTTTCATAGTGTATGATTTATCAGGGAAGCAGAACTATGACCTCATCAAACCATTTTTCCTCTCACCTGGAGCTCTGTACATATTGGTTGTGAATTTAAAGTCGTACACATGTAAGACCTTCTATGCCGACGTAGGCTATTTCCTCCACCTGCTCGGCGCAAAGGTGCCCCACGCGGTGGTGTGCATTGTGGGCACCCACACTGATCTCTGTGAGGATGGTGAACTGGAGGAGAAATGCTTGGACATCCACAGGCAAATCTCCATCCAGGAGAAGAGGGACATTGAGTGTTTGCAGACACTTGCCATGCAGGTGGACCAAGGCCTGGAGCAGGGCTACGATGTCAGGACATCCAGCCCTCATGTGCTCTTCTATGGAGTCTCGGACAAGAACCTGAGACGCAAAAAAGCCCAGCTGCAGTACATGCTCAACAATCGACTGCAGATTTTATCTCCAGTTTTGTGTGTCAGCTGTGTGGCAGCACAGAAGAACATCCAGCGCCTAAAGGAGAAGCTCATGTCTGTTGCTGATCACAGCGAGATCTTTCCTAACCTTCACAGAGTGCTGCCGAAGTCGTGGCAGATGCTGGAGGAGCTCCACTTTAAGCCACAGGACCTGTGGCTTTCTTGGTGGGACTCGGCCCGACTGGGCCTCCAAGCAGGACTGACGGAGGACCGTCTGCAGAGTGCTCTCTCCTACTTGCATGAGAGTGGCAAACTGCTGTATTTTGAAGATAGCATCACGCTGAAGGAATATGTCTTCCATAATCTGCCACGGTTCATTGCCATCCTGAATGTCTTCTTTCAGAAGGATCTTCCCGCGATGCTGGAAAAGCTACAATCCGAGGGGGACGGTGGAGATAATGCCACCGCCTCCCAAATGCAGCACCATGTGGAAAGCTTTCTGCTGCATGGCCTCCTGCCGTCCAACACCATCCGACTGCTTCTCAAACCTCCTGTGCAAACTCAACAAGACTTGCATCTTATCATGGAGCTGTTAGAAAAGATGGGGGTTTGTTATTGCGTCAACAAACCTCGCAGCAAGCCTCTGAACGGGGCCACGGTCTTGTACAAGTTCCCCAGCCTGGTCAGCAGCGAGGAGGCCCACGCTGATTCCTGGCTAAATGGGGGTTCATTGGTCCCTGGCCAGTTTTTTTCTGTTGAACAACTACAGATAGAGTACAGCTTTCCTTTTCTCATCCCACCTGGACTCTTCGCACGCTACAGTGTGCAACTCAACAGCCATGTGGTGCAGCGCTCTGATGGACGTCATTACGTCTTTGCCTATCGGGGTAAAGTGCCTGTGATGGTGAGTTACCGGCCCTCTCGAAACAGACTGCAGCCGGAGACGCTCGCCATTTCTAGCCACGCGTCTTTGCCAAATATTTGGACAGCTTGGCAAGCCATTACCCCTCTGCTGGAGGAGCTGAGTGTTCTTCTGCAGGAATGGCCTGGTCTGCACTATTCTGTACATGTCCTCTGTTCTAAGTGCCTGAAGAGAGGGTCACCCAACCCACATTCCTTTCCAGGTAAGTCATCTTTTTCCTTATCTGCTGTTTTATTACACATCTGCTCATTTATTACTGAATGACAGCTTCCCCTACCACTAAGAACTCTTTATAACTGTTTATTTAATATGAATTATCTCATGCTCATTGACGTGTCTGGAAAATGTTGATTATCATATTTTTTTATTAGAGCAGGATGTTACAGTAATATTGGGCTCCAGGCATTCACCTTAAACCATTAATAACTGCAAATAATAGCTTGCTTCAGCACAGCCATTTAGCAATCACGGTGCTGTCATGGCGTGAGTTAATGATGGGATTGATGGCATGGTAAACATTGACACTTCTAAGGCTAAGAGCACTGAGGAATGATGGGGGCTAAACAAAAGATCATGAGGGGGTGGGAGTGACAGGAGGGCTGTCTCGGTGGGCCTGCAGCCCCACCTAGAAACACAAATTAGCCCAAGCTAGTCTGTCTCGCCTGCTGAGAGTGCTGCCATAAACACAGCAGTGCTGAGGATTGCTATGGTAACAAAACATGCCATTTCACTGGATGCAGGGATGCGGAGAAGACGGGCACAGCTGGCTTGGGATGCTCCCTATTGTTAGGCCCATTGAATAGTAACAATCCCTAAACACAATGACTACTGCACTAATACAAACATCACTTGTGTGAACACTATTCTCACTTTTGTTGATACTTTATTAATTTTCTTCTCTTCCCAATGTCTATCTCAATGCGGACACCATTTCAAATCCTACTCATTCACTACTCGGCCTTATCCTTTGTATCATCCTAGCTTTGGTCCTGGAGCTCACCAAGGCTGCTGCAGTGGATTAGTTCATGTCTGTGGTCATGGCTGTTTGAGTCATTTTACATAATGCTGAGCTCTGCAGAACTTGCTGAACAAATTCGCCTCGTCTCAAAAGAGCTATAAGCCGGAGATTGTGCTGTAGTATTTGCACCACTGTCGTGATGACATTTCTTTAAGGTGGTAATCAGGTCAGGTGACATTTTCATACGATACAAGCCGTGCTCTACAAGCTGATGCAAATCGGTGCCATTATCAGGAAGAATGCAGCAGATAATGTGACCAATGGCTTCTGCTGTGTCTAAGTAATAGTTAATCCCCCAAATAAGGAGAATTCTTCTTTTTTTTCAGTGAAGCAGGTGTTTTAGAAGGCCATATACTGTTGAAATATTTCACTAGATGAAAGTATCAGCCTTCACACAGGCCCTGTGGTTCTGTCAGTGCAACATCAGCACAAAGCAAACCTTCTCATAAAACATTCACATACAATCAGCAGGTTTTTAAAGAAGTAGTCTTTGTTACCGTTTATTATGAATTCATTGATTTTTCCTTTTTATGTTTTGGTTTCACATTTGCTGCTACACTAATCATAACCCTAAATAATACATTAGATTTTGTCCAGCTGTAAATAGAAATCACTTGTCTTATCCATTCTAATATGAGATGGTGGGTAGAAGTAGCAGATAATGATCTAATATACTAGTAAATTTAGGAACAGCTTCTTCCCCCACACCCAATTTCAGGTTTGCAAAATCAACGTATAAGCCG
Source organism: Lepidarchus adonis (assembly GCA_037576955.1). NCBI lineage: Eukaryota > Metazoa > Chordata > Actinopteri > Characiformes > Lepidarchidae > Lepidarchus > Lepidarchus adonis. Next base: position 11,258,903 of record JBBIGC010000024.1, read on the forward strand.
TGGCCTATTGTTGGGGAAATATGGTAAATAATGTTTGCTGTTTTAAAGGAACAACATGAACAGGCAGAGATAAGCTGGTAGCCTAGTGGCTGTCATTGTGTTTAGAAGTGTCAAATCCCAGCCCAGAAACTCTTGAACACTCTTGAAGGTACCTTCCCTCTATACTACTTCTTGGGTGCTGTTGATAGCTGCCCCCTGCTCCATGTGCAAATGGATTAAATTGGTGGTCACCCTTCTTTGTGGTCATTGAGAACATTTTTCGCACTCCATATGCGTTTTTTGTCTTTGTACTGCATATATAGGTACTGTGAAACATGAAGTCCAGATTCTGCATTGCTGGATGCCACATGGAGCAAAAGTGCTGACCCCAATAAGAACAAACACACCCCCTCTCTTTTCACTCATGGGCTAACCGAATTAGCACTATAGTGCAATATTTCCTGAATAAAATAATCAATAAATATGTGTAGTTGGGACTCTGCAATAGAGCACTGACCTTTACTAAGAGCTGTGAAGCTGCCAAAACATAAAACTTACCAAGGAACTGCACTTTATCATGTGATCCTCTCCAAGGGCCCTTATATTAAAGTTCTAAAGTCTTTCGTGGTTTTCATGTCAATTTCTCTGCCACCATGGCCAGTCAACAAAACTAATTGTCTCGTCCTACCCAACCCCACTAACTGTACATCATGCTACTTTGTTGTTAGCTTTCTTTTCTGGAAAAAGTAGACACCTGCAGCAATAGTGCAAATTTTTGCAAGCGGGATTTGTAGATTTCTCATTGTATGATGCTTGCATACATACATTCAGGGAACCCTTTTCACTTATATATCTTAAATATTTCAGCATAAAGTAACTGAATTTATGGGATTAGCCTGTTAGCGCATTAGCGGTCTGCCCAACTGCTTGCTCTACAAACCTCTGTTAACTTTGGTATGATTTTTTTATGTACACACATTTTATGACCATAAACACACACATTTGTGAGAAAAAAATCTCCATGTTGGGTGTGAAAGTGTGAGTTTTTCACGTTTTTAAAGAATATAGTCTTCTGTCTACTCCTGCTCCCACTCTGCTGTGGTTGGTCAGGCTGGGGTTGTTTACAAGCGGAGGAGGCAGATCTTCTCTGTCTGCATCATCACTGCTCAAACTGCAGCTAGATTTTCTAAATTGAAATGATATTAGTTCAGTGTCAATGATGATGTTACTTTGAATGAAAAATTGAAAATGTCCTTTTCATAGAGAAGTTTACATATGTATAAACCTTTGTCCTTTGGTTTATACGCTTACCTTTTTGAAAAGGCAGTGTTACGTTAAATTTAAAAAGTAAAAACTCCCCTTTAACATAATTTAATAGAATTAACACTTTGATTTACTTAAAATTTTTACATTTAAAATAAATGCATTATAAATTCAGCCTCTATGTAGGAGGCCTGTGAGCAGGCACTGCATCAAACTACTGAGTCACTTTAAGGCTTTATTAGTGTGGAGCAAATGTAGAATTGTATTAAGATAAAAAGGAGGAGTTTTATGTAAGAGTTGCATGGCAAACCTTGCCCATGTTTTCCCAAAGAACGGTCTTAAAGAAAGAACTGTGTTTATTACTTGGGTAATGAGGCCGAGCTAGATGTGGTGTAATATACGAACAACCTGGCATGTTCTGAAAAGAAAACTTGTTTTCTCACTCTGTAGACGTTCTTCTTTCTTTATAAGCTTAATTAACTGTTGATGTAACCGCACCATGGCTCAAGGCAAGGGTGGCAAACATACATACGGTCACAAATGCAAATATTTGGGCCATACTGGTCGAATGGTATGTTTACTAAGTGGGAGAATAAGTTTACCTGTACAGAGAACACACTTCTGCACATTTACTGTACAATTACTGTTCACTTTCTGAATTTAAGGAACTGGAAAAATATTAAACATGCTCATGATGATGTTTCACCTGGACGTCCTGTAGATGTTGATGCTCATGTGGCCTTTTTCAGTACCGTAATGAGGGATTTGTTGAGTGATATGTTTTGTCAGGATGTGTTTTTATATCCTCTGAACGTCCTCTGCAATACTCATTTCCAACCTAGAGGTATCTTTAGCAACCCCACAGCAAGCACTAATGGTCCAGCTGTTTTTTAACCATAGGAATTATATATAGCACTATACATGTATGTAGTATTCCTGCATCTGCATAGATTACACTTCAATACACTACATTTTACAAAAGCAATTAAGATGCACTTGCCTTTTGCATTACAATGCATAGTTTTATGAAAATATATAAATTTATATATAACTAAATGAAAAGGAATAAAAACTGAAAAAGTACACAACAGATTTTTTTAAATTCAACATAAAATTTTCTCCTATTTTTGCTTTTGGGGCTAAATTACATAATTTTTTATTCTGAACGGAATTTAACATCTTTACTTTTTCACATATCTGCAATAAATAATAACATTTAAGCAAACTTTAGCAAAAAATATTTCAAAGAAATTAAAACACTATTTTTGGGGAAATTATACAATCAGAATATCATACGTGTTTTTTTCCCAACTGCAAAGCAATATTTGTGGCACTTTTACCAAATAACTGATTTTGATTTTAATTTTAAAGAGAATTTGTTCAGAGAAAAATAAATAAATAAACACACCCTTTTTTAAATGACATGTGATCTACCCATACTTCCTGTACTGTAGTGTCTTCGGTGGCTGACAGTGCACTTATTTTGAAAGGCCGGGCTCCATGATCGACCGATATATTGCAATCAATGTATTGGGCCCCCCTTCTTTAGCTGATTCTGGAATACCATGCTAAAATGCTTTTACCTCGTTTTAAGGCTATAATATAATATTTTTTTGTGATTCAAGTAGGTGAAGTCCCAATGTCTGCATCTTAAAATATTTTTTTTTGTATTGGCATCATATCTTATCAGCTGATATTCACATGAAAAAATCAGATAAGGGTATCCGCCTATAAATAATACATTGTTGCATCCCTTCTTTATGTATTTCTTAAATGTTATTGTAGTTTATCTTTTAAAATAAAACACTTTGTAATTTTTCCATGACGTAAACTGTTCACTCAATTAATTGTTTAAAATAATTGATAGATTACATGATCCAGAGAAGCAACACTGTTATCCAGTATAGAAACTGAATGTATGTTTTTTTTTTTTTTTTGTGTTGTGTTGGTTGTTCATTAGCTAGACTGCTGTATCCATGGGCAAAGTGGACCTCTTGTTCCTTTTTACAGTATTTAGTCCTTCTTAAGTTTCGAACAAGATGGAACACTCAGTTTAGCAGGGCAGTTTTTCATCATGCCATATTTGGGAATGATATTTTTGGCCCACTCTCATGTTGATCTAGTCTTGGGGCTCCTCTCTCCTGCAGACTAAACATGGTGGAAGTAATGGCTGCATAGAGTTGTCTTTCTTGTACTTGCTGTCCAGAAGCTTAAGCATCATTTTCCTTTTAAATAACAACTTTTGCTTCATCAACCATCTTTTGTCCATTATTAACTTCCTTCTCAATGCCACAGACTAATACATATAGTTTGTGTACGTTCGATAAAGAATGCCCTTGTCTTCCACATTTTGGATGGGAATTTACTAGCCACCAAACACCTGTTTGAAGTAGTGAAAGGGAGATTTTAGAGTTGTTATTTCGGAGCGTGGTGGTCTCGCAATGTTTGTTTCCATTTTTTTCCAGTTTCTATACTCTAATCACTGTGCCACCATACTGAGCAGAAGTTGGGGTCACCGAGTGCTCTGCACATATTCATTGCCAAGTATGAACATAGCATAACCTATTTTGAAAGTGTAACCAGTCAGTGGGTGCCTATTAATATAAGTAGGTAAGTGGAACATGATAATTTTGTCCTTTTACATTCTTCAAATTTGCTACATTGTATTACTGCAAATGCAAAGGCTTAGAATGACTGGCTTCTCAGTTGGCTTTCCAGGGCTTTCTATAAGCCCATGACTTTTGCCTCAATTTGCATGTTGGTCATGGTGATCTGAGATCATTCCTCATTTTTTTTTACAATAGAGAAAGATTTTAAAACTGCGTACTATAAGGCATTTCATAGCAACTCAAGTAGGACCTCCAAGTTCATGTCATGCAACTGATTTTCTCTGGGGGAAAAACATATGACCTTGCAAAATCCTGTAGTTCTACTTTCTTTTTCTTTAAGAGCTAAAGGACCTAATTTCTGATTTGTAATGTTATATTACATCATTACTTTTTCACATATCTGCAATGAATATTCAAAATGATTGAAGGAAATTCAAATGCTCTTTCTTGGAAAAATATATAATCAGAATATTAGTTTTTTTAGCAAGATCTGGTTGCAAAGTAAAAACTAGTGTAGATCTAAATGAAAAATAAATAAAATTACATATTTTACATGTTGCAGATGTTGTTTAGTACAAATTTCAGGTCAGTCCAGTGGAAAGGTAAGTAGTTGGTGAGACTTAAAGCATATTCAAAATTGCAAATATGATTAAATGACCACCTGGCTGTCATGGCCTTGTGGTTAGGACCTTGTGAATGAATTGTTGTGGGTTCAGGTTCTATTACGGAACTCTTAAGCAAGTTACCATGACACTACACTGATCCCTGGGCGCTGTTGTTGGCTGCCTGCTACTCTTGATGGATTAAATGCGGAGGTTAAATTTCGTTGTGGTACACTTTGTGTGATTGGTGTGTTCACAATGGCAAAATTGTTACTTAAAGAACTTTTAATGTAGTAAGTTCTGAGGGACTCATGTAAACACCACATAACTAAAATATCTGGATTAAGATGTTCTCATTAATTCTGTAGATGTTACTGAGAAAATCCCTAACATGAACTAAGAATTGTTTGAATTCTGGCTAAATTGACCCATATGTTGTTTTGGTGAGGGTATGCTAGTGGTGCCCAGTCCTTGGTCTTGGAGATTTACCAAGCCATATAGTTTAGCTCCAGCTCTAAACTAACACACCAAGTCGTGAAGGTTTTCTGATGCCCAAGGATCAGATGGAAGGTATGTAAATTCTGACATTGATAAAGTGATAGATCTCTGGGACCTGGGCTGAGAATCCCCTTTTTTTGAGAAGAGACTTCATTGACCTATTTAGAGAAAGTGCCAAGTTGTCAACATATGATGCTGACCTCTTGCTTTCTGATCCCTGGCAAGTGACATGTGAGAAATAAAGAGCCCTATCAGTGTCACTGTAATGTTGCAGAAACACCCCATCACTCAACATGACCCCACACAGTGTTCCAGCACAGTGTCAGCACATTACGGGTCTTTGGAGGGATGCCATTACTTTTCTTCAACAAAAAAAAAAGATTTTCAAATTTAAATAATCCCTTTAGGTTTAAAGAACATTTACATTCGTTATGTGGAAGTTTTGAAGGCAGTAAAGCATTTCATCCGTTAAGTTCTTTCATAGACCAAATGTGATTCTTTTATACTGACTAAGAACCCTGTTGGTGCTGAACATGGAAAATGTGTTGATGCTTATTTACTTTAAAGTGGAGCTGGACGATAAAAATGGTAATGATAATTATCATGTTAAAACTTTCATCAATTTCGATATAAGCTGTGGTTGATTATAACAACAATATAACACATTCCGTCCATGTTTTGACAGATAACAGCATTACCAATGATCACCTGTAATTCTACTCAACTCGAAGCTAGTAATCTATGTACCTTGTTAAAAACAAGAGTTAGAGGAATTCAGTAGTGTGTAGATATTTGAGCTGTATACAGCAGCACACATTGCAAGCTGTGTCTAAAGCAGTGGTCCTCAACCCTCGAGCCACAGACCGGTACCGGGCCACACAGAAAGAATAAATAACTTACATTGTTTCTGTTTTATTTATTATCCGTGTCTGAACATGTGTCTTTTATTTTGAAAAATGATTGAAATTTCTCTGTTACTTCCGTCTATGTCTCACTCCTGACGCATGTTTATGCGTTACCATAGTGACCAGAGAGCATTAGTGGGCAGAGAGGAGGATTTTACTCTCAATGTTGGCGCATTTCAGGAGAATGCTGCTAATAAAGGGACATAATTACACAGTGGGTTCAGGTTTATTATTATATTTACAAAATAACACAGTTTTTGTGTTGGTTGTATCACTTTATTTTATTGTATTTATCCGCCACACCTTAAAGTCCAGTCCGTGAAAATATTGTCAGACATTAAACTGGTCCGTGCCGCTAAAAAGGTTGGGGACCGCTGGTCTAATGCATGTTCCCACAGAGAGACATGTAATGTAACTGTTAATTTTACTGATTTTAGTTTATATTACAAAGTTTGTAAGACAATTTTTATCATTTAATGTTTATTCAGGCTGCATTTGTTATTTGTATATTGTTTCATTTAGTGAAAAAGCTAGAACTTTTATTTTGAAAGGTCATGTGGGGTTGAATGCAGAGATGCGCTTCTCTCGCGTAAGTAGTTTGTAGCAAGCAGCTAACATGGACATCATATGCTTAACAAAGCAAGGATTAAAAGTTGGAAAGAAGACTATAACTTGTTTCATTTGTAGCAGCCAACGAGGTATTTATTTCTGTTCATTACATGTCTTGGGTAAAACGCACGTTTAAATTAAGATTATACTTGCTTTTATGTTTTTATTAATTCTGTGTTTACCTGAAACCTGAACAACACACGTAGCATGTTCTCCTGTAGAACCTGTAGGGAATTCTCCTGTAGAACCTGAAAGCTTTTGACTGATCAGAATCAAGACTTTAAAAAGAATGTATTGCTTGCATATTTGGAACTGACAAAAGAATTTAATTCCATTCTTTTGTGTTTTCCTATTATACTATTGATTGATTATAATTAGGGCTGCAACAACTAATAGATAAAATCGATAATAATCGATAATGAAATTTGTTGTCAACGAATGTCGTTAACGATTAGTTGGGCTGCTCACGTGACTACGGAGCGCGACCACAAGATGGACAAATACAAAGATACACACAGATACACAGCCGCTTGCACTGGAGGTTACAGAAGCGTCAGCAGGGTAAATAAAAACTGTATCTCTTCATCGTGTAAAAGTTGTACTTTAAGTGCTTTTGTTTAAACTTTGGGACAGTCGCGCTAAATCTGTTCACTTGCTAATCGCTAGCATACTGCGGTAAAGTTGGTTTAACGTTCGACATTCGTTTCATATTCGAGATTGCCTCCTTTTTCACGACCAACGAAGCGTATACATTCCAACACAACAACAATGCACAAAAGAACCAACGAAACAGAATACAACTAAAAAGTTTAGCAAATAATGCAATTGTACTATTTAATTTCCCAAAGTAAACAGCTGTCTGTGCAAACCTGTGTGTTGCTCTTCGCGCAAGCGCCGCAGTGTTAGGGACCGTCAAAAAAATACAATGAGAGGAAAAAACTGTAGAAAGTATTTCTCCCCCCCGCTTCTATCACATCAAACCTACAATATACTAAGTACAAGACACAGTACAAGACTTATTTTTTAATGACAATTTTTTATTAACTTTTAATAGTTTTTAATTATATATTCTTTCATTCAAATCCATTATGCTCTGAAACCACTTGCTTCCTTCATCTCAAACCAACTACAAAAAACTTAGGGTACTACTCCCAACATAGCACAAGACTTATTATTCAAAATATCATTTTTTATTAATTTATAATAATATTTAATTATATATTTCCTCATTCAAATTGCTTCCATCACCTCAAACCAACTACAAAACACAGAGGGTACTACTCCCAACATAGTACAAGACTTGTTTTTCAAAATATAATTTGATTAATTTATAATAATTTTTAATGATATATTTTTCATTCAAATCCATTATGCCCTGAAACCACTTGCTTCCATCACCTCAGCATGTTTTTGTCCTAATTTCATAATGTGAACTTTTTTGCTTTTTACTTATATTTTGGATATTTAGAGAAGTTTTACTGTTCAAAAACTGTCTTTCATTTAATATCATTAAACTCGATATGTGGCATTTGCTTTTTTTAAAGTTTACTTTTATACATACATAATACCCTGATTTATGGTTTTATAATGTTATAAGCAATACATCAAATTAAAGAAGAGTTTAGTTTTTATCCGATTAATCGATTTATCGGAAAAATAATCTCCCAACTAATCGATAATCAAAATAATCGTTAGTTGCAGCCCTAATTATAATTAAGAATTTGGTTTATTAAATGTATACTTATTTGATCTGAAATACAGTTGTACATACAGTACATCTGATAGAAAATAAATCTTCTTTGCCAGAATGATACCTTCATATCTCACTTAGGATTGAAAAGGAACCTTTAAACTTGAGAGCATTAGCAATTGTGTTATATATTTTGATATATTTTAATATCAAAATTTGTTTTCATTGACCTTTTCAGTCAAAATTTGTTCTGTTTTGCAAACAGCAAGTTATCGTTTAACATACAGAACTTGAGGAAAGATAATACTTGCCGAAATTGGACTGTCCCCAGGGCACAGGTCACTTATTTGAGCTGCTTTTCTTAGCAAGCATGACAATGACCTGCACCCTTTTACTAGTTTCACTGGGAGCATTGCTGCCATTTTAAGAATTACTAAATGATGATGGCAATTCTATACAAGGCAGATCAAACTGAACTATTTTTAGTATCTTAATGCTAGTTTGCTTAAATTACATACATCCTGCTGTCACAGTAGATGGCCCTATATTTAACACATGTTAAGATGTGGGGAAAAGGGCTCTTTAGTAAAAACAATGGTTCTGTATAGAACCATAAGCACTTGAATCATGAATGCATAAACAATTGGTTGGGTTAAAGGTTTTTCTTTAGAATAAAATTTTAGTTGAAAGAACATTCTCACCTGAACAACTCTGCACACAGTTTCTATCCGCACTGCTGTGTTCTGGCAGTAATATTATTCACTTTTCCCAATGTTTGCACCTCTGGTTCATTTTTGACTGCTTGCATTATAGTTTGCTTAAACTTCTATTTATCTATTTTTATTTTATTTAATTTTTTCCTACTTGTGTGTGATAATTTAGATAATTTAAAGTCTAGCTTAGTGTTAAGTTTTTAGCCTAGTAATCCTTAATTATAGCATATTCTTTGCACAGTCTGGAGTGGATCAGGATGCATTTTACTGCTTATTGTACATATATAACTGCGCATGTGATAAATAAACATCTTGAATCTGGAAGATTCAAGGATTTTCTGTAACTTTTTTATAGTAACCACATTTAGGCAGATTTTTATTCTCATGAGTCAGCATATCTTTAACATTTTGGCATTTGTTAATTTGTCCTTGTTTCTTTGGGAAAAAAACCCTGATTTTTATCTGTGAATTGAGCATCTTTTGGCTAATGGACAGCTCTGGAAATGTGCTAGTGTTTCATGGGTTAATTTGTAATGAAATTATGATTGGTCGATTAAAAATGGTTTGTTCATTGTGCAGAAGAAAGGTTGCTTTTATTGTTGGAGGTTTCAGCATTCTGAATTGCAAGGAGTGGTGGACTGACTGACTGAGTGGTGACTGACTGTTCCGGGCAGTTGTGCCCTGTTCATTAAAAGAGCTTTGAGACACTTTCTCTGTCTGTGCTCAGGAACAGTCTTGCTTCTCCCCTCTGTTAATCTGGCTAGTGGATTGGCTGGGATTAGACTGAAAAGAAGACTTAGAGGTGACTGGCAATTAAGTCAAGGCGACGTTGGTTAAGTAATCACTGACTCAACGGTGTTACTCAGTGTTCAGGACTCGTTCAGGACGAGTGTAATGGGCTGCTCGGTGTGGTTTCACGCCTGTGACTGTTAAAGGAAATAAGCTACTGTTACATGTGCTTTCAGACGTTTCCCATGGGCATGATCATTTTCTCTGTTTCCATGATTCAAGGTGTGCCAGAGAACATGAAGGGGCGTGTAATAGGACCAGACATTGTCTTTCAGCAAGCTGGAATTTTGCCATATCAGATAAATGCCAAAGCATAAAGGAGATGATATTCTTTATTCTCTGCTGCTTCTTGAGATGCAGGGTGATTTTTTTTACAGTCTCCACATGGTCTGAGTGTATTTCGGTCTAAAATAAAGACGCATTTGTGAAGTGTAACCTGCCTCACTTTGTGCATTACAGTGACACTGGCCCAGACGTCTGGGAACTGGCAGTGAAATGAAGGTTTATGAAAAGATGAGGGGTCAGAAATAACCAAGCTTTAGTGACCACAGCAGTGCTAGAATCCAGCGTTCGCCATCTTTGATTATTATCTCGCCTCAGCTGAACAGTGATTTCCTCAGAGGAAGGCAAACACTAACGTGAGAGTCACTGCAGTAATTGTTGCAGGAAACCCTGTGATTTTTGGGAAGAGGTTTTGTTTTGGAGGTGAAGGGGTTATTTTGTTTGTGAGGGTTATTATAAATTTCTTTTCAAATCTGTAGGATGCAGATATCAGATATGGAATGTTTTTCATTTAATTCTGATGATCTGCAAATGTGTCAAACCTCTTTAGTTCTCAAAGAACTTTCAGCTATTTCCTTTGTATTTGTACCAAACTCTCGACAGTTCACAGCTTCTTCTATTTAAAATATGACAAATTATTTTAAAATTAGTTATATTAGACACAAGAACTCTAAGTTAATAAGAGAGTACTGCAGGAGTATTTTATAGAGCAAAAACTTGTATAGTACTGATGCTCGGTTTCTGAATCATATCAATATTAGCTGATATTTGCTTGAAAAACCTTAATGGCATTGAACTGATGTTTAAGTTTGACTCATATATGATGTTTAAATGCTGAGCAGAGAGAGGGTGAGTAACAGGAAACCTATGGGTGTTTCCATTGTAGTGGATCTCCTCAGGTATCTGGCTTACTCTGAAGGCAGAAGAGAAAGCGATATTAGGGTTTCCCTCCAAGGTGTAATATTGTCTCCATTGCTGTCTCCTTCACAACTGAAGCATATACTTCAGTATATGAAGCACAACTGAAGCAGATAACTGGTTATGGTTATGAATGTTTAGAACATATAACCAAGGGATATTTTTAAGGGCAAAACTGTGAAACACACCTCCCTCTTTCCACGTGATGTCATTTGTTTTGGTATTTTGCGTGTTTACATTTTACCAGAGATGCTGTTATCCCAAGCTGCAGAATAATCCCTGGCAGATGATGTCAATCCTGTTATGTCATCGTGTTCCATGGAGTCCTACATTGTAAGCTTGCGCATTACCTTGTCCATGTGACCTGTGCATGATTGGACAGTGCATTGCTTGTCCTTGCTTTGGTGTTGTCCTCATGAGTCTGCAGCCTCATGCATGTGAGATTGGCTTGAGTTTATGGGGGTGAGGGCTTTTCCATGCAGAAACCATGCATCACACTGTGGGATCAGTGCTGTGGGTGCCCACATTCAGAGACCTCTGCCCTCTCTTATCCTTCATCTCGTCCATTCACTGTAGATACGTCCTTCTACTTTCTCCAACAGGCACTTTCAGATCTCTATATAAGGACAGCAGAATGTATCATTTATAAAGCCATATCTCAATGTTGGTGTTTGGAACACTATCCCAGTAGGCTGCAGTGTGTGTATGTGTGT
>JBBIGC010000024.1:11273455-11287377 GCA_037576955.1 Lepidarchus adonis
AAAAGCAGAGGACAAATTTTGTTGTGGTGCACTGTGTGCAGTGGTGTATTCACAATGATCGGAAATCACGAATCACTAAAATACTGGGCTTCAATGGGGACAGGTATGGAAATGGTTAATCCAACAAATCAGCGATTTAAATTTAGTTTTACTGTTCTACTGTTATTTATTATTTTATACTTTATTACTGGGGGGGGGAAATAATATAATTTTCTCAGAATCCTTTGACTTTTGTAGTACTATATAGAAGTTTAGGCTTAATCTGAATTTGGGAACCTGGACCCAGTGTCTTCTTTGCAACACGCAGAGAAACGGAAACACGAAAAATGTAACATTTCCCAAACAAATACACATCGACATAAACAAATAAGCGAAGTCCATGTAGTTAAATGTTAAATCCACTAGATCTCGTATTTAAAAGCCCACTGGTACAGCGGATCCCCCGTTTGTGCACAGGGAGGGTGAGGGAACAGAGAGACCTTAACAGCAGAAATACTGAAGAACCGAACCGCTCTCAATAATCGTTTTCGACAGCGACCTCCACTCACCTCACGCAATAAAGCTCGCTCTCCAAGTTTGAAATTTTATGTTTCGCCCTTTGGACGGCGGCTTTCACGTCGTGTGCCATACTTCTTAAATTCATGAGTCAGAACAGCAAGACAGCGCTGTCTGTCTGACAGCAGGGACTTCTCATGCAGCGACCACGTCTCCGCTTACATGCAAAAGCAACTTGATACACATGTGGGAAGACAACAAACCCCTCACACGAGGAGTCCGCGACACATCAGAGACAGAGAAGATAAAAACAAGCCACGAATGGAAAAAGTTTGGGAAGCCCGTGCGTTACTTTAAACAGTTGTGTTTTTCATGTGTGAGGACTTATAGCAGGCTACCAAGTTAGCTTGCTAGCTCACCACAACAAACATGCACTGTTCACGTTCTTAATGACTAGTTCCCCTAACTGGTTTTCCTCATATATGTCAACAACTTGTGCGGTTTAACTGCACTTGTTTATGAAATGTGGAAAAATGCAGCGAGCTAGAGCTGTAGCATTTATCAACGTACGATGCGCGCGGCTTCGACACTTACCATGGAAACCGTCAAGAGAATGGCTGACTTTCTGTGTAACTGCCCTACTTTCCTAACTTACGACCCGACTTCCTACACTTACAGCCTGGGACACGTTCCGTTTCAGAACCCGGGGACACACTGAGGGAGAAACCTGTTATTTTGTACACTAGATGGCGCCAGATGCTGGCAATCGGGATTCCTCCATTATCAAGAGGCACGATTGCTGAATCCCAAATATCTCCGTGCACCCTATTTAGTGTACTACAAAGGTCATGAAACGACGCAGTCGCGATCCTACAGGTGGTGCTCACGAGTGCCCCCATGGGTCTGATGCGAGGATCGCAACGATGTCGACTCACCAGCCTTCTTTTAGTAGATATCTTTCAACAAACACCCAAACAGAGCAGTCATGTTTATTAATTAACCCTCTGTTGTAGCTTAAGTTATTAACTACAGTTAATTGAAAAGTTAAAGTTAAAGGTGCAGTTCATTTGTTCATCAGTATTTTCTCACTACAATACCCAGCATGCATTACACACATAGAATAGAATAGAATAGAATAGAATAGAATAGAATAGAATAGAATAGGCTTTTATTGTCATGCTCAATAAGCCATTGGGAATCCCTGTGGTGTTTAGTAATCCGGACTGCAAGCCTAGCCACTGAGATAGACTAAATGCAAAGGCCCGTGTGAGTATATATTCCAGTCTAGGATTGTCAGGACTGGGAAATCTGGTGAAAATCATAAACACAAAATTGCCACCAGAGATAAGTTTTGTTACCCTCTCAGCCAGAAAACAGAAACAGTCAAGCATGGAGCAAGCTTTTAAGAATCATTTGAAAATGCAGCTCTTAAATTTAGCTTTGAACTAACAAAGCCAATCACCCAACACCACCAATACTGGGAAAGTGAAGGTTAGCACGTTTCCTGTGAGCTACTTCAAGCCACCCACCGCTTCTCTTCCAGCTGATGTTTACCCAACACCATCGGCCAGTTCAGAGTCCTTGGAGGAGAATACTAACCAATGCTGACCAGTTCTGCTATGTCAACACACACCCATGCAGGCTAGTGAGATAATCCCTTATTGTCCCACAAGTGAGAAATTTACAATAGCGCCATGTGAAATGAGTAATGGGCTATGGAGAGGCCATCCTACTCAACCAGAGAGGGAGTACTTCTGTTTTTCATTTAATCTTCTTTCTTTTTTTTTATCTCTGAACTTTGACAGCACTGCTGTAACGTTGCACTGAGTTAAGTGTATATGTACAGCATTTGCACCTGTAATTTGATCACCCTATTGATGTCTGTAATAAAGCATAGCCACCTCACGGTAAATGCATGTCTGGCTAAATTACAGCCCACATGTTCCAGGTATGCAGTGGGTAGTACCTACCAAAAGTAATCCAAGGAAGGTAAACTGATGAATAAGCGACAGGATGTAAAGTGAAAGTGAATATTGTCATTGTGAAAACACCATCACACACAGTGCACCACAACGAAATGTGACCTCTTTATTTAACCCATCACACCTGCACACTTGGAGCAGTGGGCAGCCACCAACAGTGCCCAGGGAGCAGAGAAGTGTTGACGGTACCTTGCTCAAGGGTTCCTGCAATCTTCTGATCCCAGGGGCAAAGTCCTAACCACCAAGGAGGGGAACCATTCTTAAAGGTACTGCAATACCAGGTTCAGCTCCTATTCAGTCACCCTGTTCTTAAAATCTATTTAATATGTAATCCTCATATAGAGAACATCAGATATTAAACTGATAAGAACAGAGAGTACACTTGATCTTAGCCAAAAGGTAGAGAATGATCATGGGCGTCTAAGGCTTATTGATTCATGTGAGCAGTGAAGGCTAGCCTGTCTGGTCTGATTCCAAAGAGAAGCTCATTTGTTCAAATGCAAGTCCTCCATGTCTCTTGTTATACATGGTAACCATCAAGGGTTAATTCTCAGTCCCCTTCTCTTTCTGATTAATGTCCTTTTTGTTACTCTGATTATATCCAGTTATTTCTCAGTACACACTCTTTTACAGATTTTCTTCCCAATTAACTAATTTTCTGTATTTCAGATTTAAAGCTTTGAACGCAAAATTCTCATGCTAAACACTGATAGACCTGAAGTGTTACTGGTTGGCCACAAAAACCTGATATCAAAATCTTCAAATTTGTTGATATTAATCTTGTATCCATTAAGTCTACTTCTGCTGAAAACCTTCACATATCAGGTCCATCCATATACTTGCATTTTTCACCTCTGTAACATTGCTCATCTCTTCTGTTCATGCTTTCATTATCATGTAAAGATTACTGTAACTCTCTTTTCACTGGTCTTCCTGATAGGTCTTCTACTAATAGTCTTCTGGTTGTCCCTTGACAGGACTTTCCACTATGAGAGGCAGGTCCTTCAGTGTCAAAGTTTCCAGCCCTTGGAATTCTCATTCTCTCTGTGATTTCACTTGTTTTTCTACCTTTAAACTTGAATTAAAGACTTATCTGCTCAATTATTACTTTACTTCCTCTGTTAGTGCTTGGGTAAAGCAACTGACTAACAGTCATTTGAAGATCTCCAGTTAGAATTCTCATTTGGGTCTATCTGCACAAATCAGCCATGCACATTATTTTCATTTTGGCCACAATGGTGGCGACACAAGTGAATCAAGTGAAATGGTCCTATTTATGGTAAATAAAATGGCCTAATTTGATCCTAAAATGTTCTTATATTGCATGTTTTTTGAACATTACAGATTATAACTGTGCTTAAGATATGCTGTATCTCACAGCATCACACAACCATTATAAACAGGTCAGTAAGTTACAAAGAGAACTTTTTTTTCTTAGCTCTTATTTGGACAATGTCAAGATTTCTTTGGACTCAGACTTGGACTTTATTCCCAAAATGCATAAATGGATTGCTGCCAAAACATGTTTTTTTTTTATTGTTTTTGCACAAATTCCACATTTACAAACTCTCACTTGGAGATAACATTGGTGCAAACAATCTTTTACAGCTAAAGAGAGCAGAACCAAGAAAGAAACAATAAACAAATAAACATACAAACAAAACAGAAAAAATAAATAAATAAATAAATAAAATTGTAATGCTAAACAAAAACGGCTATTCTTTGGCATTAACAGTCTATTAATTTGGCAACATTTTAAACTATATTCAGCTTATTTATTACTACAGTACAATTACCACAGAACTAGAAACACATTCATTCTGATTGTAGAAACTGGTTCCCTCCACCAGAGGCATGATCCAGTAGACGTTACACAAGGCCTGTCCACCTATTTGGGGGCTATATTACATCAGTCCCACTTTTCACACTACGTCTCCTATGTGTATGGGTGTGTATCTACAAACCCCATTTCCAGGAAAGTTGTCAAAGAAAATATTTTTTAACGGTTTTACTGATTAATTTGTATTTTGTAAATATACACACATTTTGAATATAATTGCAGCAACACACTCAACACTCAAAATTAAGACACAGTGTTATGACTGATTATAAAAGCAGCATTCATTAAAAGCTGAGCCTGTGCAAGCAAGAATGGATCATGGTTCATCCCTTTGCGCCAAAAGTTTGTCAGAGAATTGTTAGTTAAAAAGGGAATATTTCTAAATGCAAGACTACAGAGTCTTTTAACATAACACTGTGAAAAGATTCAGAGATTTCTGACATCTCTGTGCAAAGTCAAACAACTGTTGAGTGCACATTATCTTTGAGCATGTATATGGTAGATACTGGTATGCTGCTGTGACATAAAAACAGTATTTTGGAAAAACATTTTCAATTAAACTGTTGCTGCATCAAAGTGAACCTGTATTGCCTTCCAATGTGCAATATAACTGTTTGCTGGTCACATTTTCACTTTTGAACATCTTACCTTACATGCTCATGTTCCCTATATATTTGTATTTGTATTTTATGTGCTATATTTATATATTTTACTCTTACTTATTTTGCTTTTGTTTGTTTGTTTGGTTTTTTGTCCATATGTTGAGTTAACTGGTTCTACTTGTCCAGTACATTTCATTGTACGGTTAACCCAGCGTTAACATACATATGACAATAAACAGAACTTTGTTAACATTGTTCTTCATTTTGCTATGGACTCCTACCACCAAGACTGTGTACATACCTTAAAACAAAGACTCTTGTGTGTGTGCTGTGTGTGTGTGTGGATATGTTTTGGGTGTTACTGAGATGTAAATATGTAAATACACAACATGTAAAAATGAAAAATTATATGTATCAGATGTTTTATTGTCACTGTAGGTACTGAAATCTTAAATTACTTCTGTATTTTGAGTTCTTAAGAGAGCAGTGTGCTACATCCAAGCCCAAGCACATATTAGATAGACTGTTTTGTTTGATAAACTTGTTTTTGTAATAAAAAACAAAAAAACCCTCCAACCACCCAGACTGTTATCAGAGAAAGAAAGGGGGTTCGAGTGGCCTGTAGTCAGTCCAAAACTGTTTTCTGTTGTGTTCTTCATTAAGAGGAGATTCAAACAACAGCCACTATAGATGGAAGTCTTGTATCAAGCAAGAATGGATTATACTTGAAAAACTGCAAATGATTAAACTCTGTAATTAAAAGGAAAGGTGATATAACACAGTTGTAAACATGCCTCTGCCTCAATTTTTTGAGTGTTCAAGTTTACGTACTGTTTATTGTCATATGTATGTTAACGTTGGGTTAACCGTACAATGAAATGTGCTGGACAAGTAGAACCAGTAAACTCAGCATATGGACAAAAACAAACAAATAAAAGCAAAAACGTAAAAGTAAAATATATAAATACAGTATATACAATTCAAATGCAAATATATAAGGAACAGCTCAAATTCTAAGTGTGTTTATATTTACAAAATTGCTTTAATTCGATTAACAAACATTGGAAATCTTGTCTGAAGTTTAGTCTGTTTACAAGAGTGAGTGCACAAATTACACTTTCATTTAATTACATCTTACTGTAAAGTTTCTGTAAACAGGTTTAGCTGCAAAACAGCATTGTCACTAAATAATCGTTTGGATTTTCAGTTATTTGTTTTATACACATTTTATTGATTAATATTCTGTAGTTTCTCGCTAACGGTGCCTTTATCTTTGCTAACGGTCGAGGAACTTGCTTTGCTAGTTCTTCCGGGTCACAGCAGGTCGGACTTCTCCGCTCTCTATTACGGCGCTATAGCTAAAGGTCAGTCGCTCTATTGGCTCTTTCTGGCTCATCACAGTATATTTTGTTTTACTTTTTATCTGGTTCACAGAGATTTCTACTTTGCTGAATGTAGTTGATGATGTAAATGTTTGGTATATTGCCGTTGTGTTTACTTTGCAGCAGATGCTGCACTGTTCTAGTGAAAGAACGGCCGCTTCACTCGGCGGCAAATGGCTCCTTAATTACCGGTTAAAGTAAAAAAAAGGAGTTTAGCAATTAGACACTTGACACCAAGCTCCACTGTACATTTTTAGCCCATTTAAAAGTGTGGTGTCTGTCCCAAGTCTGTGCTGTGGCGCGTCGTCGTGCTGCCGGTTGTGCTCGCTCCTGGAATGTATGAATGACTGGGAGCTAGCAGACTGGCTAAAGGATAAGACCAGGTTAAGGCTTAATTTCTAATTAAAGAAGCCGCCGTGGTAACGAATGCGACAGCCGCAACGTGCAGTTTTTATATTTATTTATGTTGTTTTTCATTTGCTGTTTGGAGAGTCCTGAAATAACACCGTGTGATTGTGTTGTTGGTGTATAAATGACACTTAGCTAGCTTGCTAGCCCTGTTGTGCAGAGATGTGGCAGGGTTTGCAGCAGGACCGCTCACGTGGTAGTACTGCTCTCTGCTCTGCTCTCACACTGCTGGTGCTGAGTTTTTATGCTGAACTGTTGTGTTTGTTTTTGTATTTTTGGAAGTATGATGGCTGATGGTCCAGTATTGGTGCTGTATGTTTAATTTATAGTTTAATAAAGGATTGTTAAAACTCAAACACTCTCTCTCTTACTCACACTCACACTGACACACTCACCTTTCCACCTTTTGTCTGTTATGCAGTGCGGATGTAACCAGGCTTCTTTGTGTTTACGCTGACGCTGTAACATCCATTATATAACTGGCTTCTACCTTAAGTCTGATATTCTGATGCATATTGAGTATTTTCTGATGCCTGGTTTATGGAAGCATGGATCAATAAATGGAGCGGTGCTGTGTGAAAGACTTATGTGAGATTGTTTCCTTGTTTCAGTTCAGTTTTATTGATCATGTGTTGGTGCAGTGAAATGTCTTGTACAATAAGAACCAGAAACTCATCAGTAAGAGCCTGTGTGTGTGAGTGAATGAATATAAAAATATACAAAAGATGCACAGAGACAGAGGAATGTCTATGGAATGAATTGCCAGGGTGTATGAATGGGAGATGTGCTGCACTATACTCAAGTAAAGACTCGAGTAGAGTTTAAACAAAATGTGGTGTCACGGCTGATTAAAGTCCAAATACAATTGTCTGTGTATGTGAAAGTGATCAGTGCATACAGCAATATTGCACATTGGATAGAGAGCAAAGTATTTAGGTGATTGTGTGTAGTGAAAGACAGCAGGTAGTAACATGATGACTGTATGTGGTCTTGGATTTTAAGTTCAGTAGCATGTAATAACTGTTCATTTTCATTTTCTCCAGTGTGTCCCGGTTTGTTAGCTTTGTGTAATGTTATGCTTGAAAAAGATATGCAAGGTGCCCTTCACCTTTATTCATAAGAGTTGGCTTTCCTTTCTGTCGCTGGCTGTGCACTGGGATAAGGCCAACTGCCTAAAAAGTTTTAAAGTTTTAAAATTAAAAAGGTACAACTAAAATTGTAGCTTAAATGTAGCGTGGCATTTTCGTGATGATACTGTACATATGGATGCGCTATTGCTTGGGTATGTATGTTTGGTGCACATGTGTTTATGTATGTTTCATAAGTGTATGACCTCGAGGAGATTCAGTTGGGGTGGTGGGGCATGCTGGGATAGGACGGTGGTAGCTGACCGCTCTCTCTCTCACTCTGTCTACGCAGGAGGAGGGTTGTCCGGCTGCACAGCTCCTCCTTGTGTATCCCATGGCGAGTCTTCTGCGTGTGGTTGCCAGCAGCTGCTCCAGCCCTCTTTTCACAGGGGTCACCAGGCTGTCCAGTGTCCAGACAGTGAAAACACCATGTGTGCGGTTCTTTAGGACCCATCGAGCCCTCACTCGTGCTGCTAGCCCAGGTAAAAAGCTCTTGGTTTTCACACACAGTGCCAAATACAGTGGTAAAATAAGCAAAGGAAGCTTATTATAAGTGTTAGCCAAAAAGGCTAATTATGATTTGATTAAAAAGATGTCTAGACTGACTTGTATTATTAAGTCTCCTTGATCAATATTTTTCCTCAGTGCTGTAGTTGGGCTCCTCTATTTAAAGATACACCCCTTGGAAACCCAGTGTTTTTGCATTGATGCCTTTCCTTTCACAAGCAAACTTCATGTTGAAGGCAATAAAAACCTATAATCTGAAAGTATCCCTCCCAGTTTTGTTGGAACCAGCCATAACTCCTTCCCAAGGTCACAGTGTCCCATGACTACACCAACCCCCAGCAAATTCTACTATTACTTGCACTACCTTTCTTTCTGGCAGCAAATGAATGAAGTTCATAGTGTAGTGTATGCAAATATGCTGCCTGCTTACAGGCTGTGTGTACTGGATACCAGCCATTAATGGCTGCTGTTCTTCGAGTTTGGTAGGAATGGTAGTGACAGCTGGGGCGGGCTATTTTTGTCAGAGTCCCAGTCCCGTTTGGAGCCAGGATTGTGACTCTTGGACGGGAAAGAATTTTGTTATTATTTAATTTAATTTTTATTATTATTACTATTATTTGAATTTATTAAAGAAAGAAGAGGCACATATAATACATTATTCTAAATTGCAAGAAAAGGGCTTGTCTAAGAATACTCATACAATGTGTTCTTCTCAGCCGTCCATTATGGATCATTGTTAGAAAACCACACTCCTCTTGTCTGCTTGACGGCACCTAGTTTCCAAAACAAACAAAACCTCACTGATTACAGAAAGCTACTGCAAAGCAGACTCCTGCACACATTTTTCTTTTTCACCTTGTTTTGGTGGTGTGCTTGTGCACAAGCTCAGATATTTGAATCAGTTAACATTTGTAATATTTATTTGGATATTATTCAATGACGAGACAGAACATCACACAAGAACGTTAAATTAACAAAGAACGTCACACAACAAAAAACATATTTAAAATTTCTGCTTTCTTTTGCTATTTTATTTTTTGACTTTTTTTCTGAGCAATGTGCCTGTGTGTTTATGGAATGCTGCTTACATATGATATTACTTGGATATCATACTTTTGTCCTATTAGACTAAAAAGAAACCTTGCAGTCCCCACAGTGATTAGTTATCCTCACTTTATTTTGACTTTTACAGATTTAGCCAACTGAACCTGTTGTGTAAGTGACGGACATTTGAAGAGCAGAGTTGCTATGCAGTAGCTAACTGTTTGCAGAGTCATCGGTTCAGTTTCACCCGAAATTATGGCAGTGATATGAAGCATGTGGTGGAATTTTCCATGGTGGACCTGCTGCCTCCACAGCCGCTCCACTGCAAATCCTGATTCTGTTTGTCATGATGTTTTATAACGATGCCTAGATGAAATGCAGTTTTACTATTGCCTCTATTTATTTAAAATGTCCATGCAGGAGGTATGGCAGCCTTGAAAATTGGGCTGATATTTATTCGGAACTGCGGTTTTATCTGGGGAGGAATGTTTTTCCGACACGCTCAGCTTCTCTGTTTGTATTTTTAGAATGCGACCATGTCATATTTACAGTGTGGGTTGTGCTTGCAGATGCATGAATTTACAAAGTTTGATTTAATAACTCTAAATGTAAAGGTTACTCACTCTTAGCATTTTTTTCATTATAGTTGGTTTATTCTTACTCTCTGCCCAGCCAGCAAAGGTTTCATTTCAGCTTTCCCTTATTCTTTTTACAGCTTAATTACAGTCTGCACCTCTGACCTGTTGTTTGAGTTCAGATGTCTGTCAGTGATTCAGTGTTCTGCCTTTGGGAGCACAGAGAAATTATTCAACTGGAGTTTGCCAATGTTATGGCAACTTTATTTTCTTATAAAGATGTTTAACTTTTTCATGCCTAATGAATCACCAGAAATACATTCACAGATGCTGGAAACGGACTCTTTAACTAACTAAGTTCTGCTGCCAGAGTAGTACATGCATGCACACCTGGGCATTGTAAATGTATGAACATCTGGAACTGGAGCTACCATATTTCACTATAATGTTCAAAGAAGCACAGTGGTTGTTTGCTTTATTATTGGAGATTTTCATGTGTACACATGAAAGGAAATTTAGATTTGTATGGACTTTTAATGTTAAACTCCTCATTTTACGTTTTTACATTGTTTGATACATTATTTACATATGTAGCCCTCAAATTTTCTTTCTTTCTTATCATTTCATCTTAATATTAGCTTATAGTCTGCTAAAACAGTGGTCAAAAATTCAAGTAGTTTTTAGAAGTGGGCTTGTTACATTTTTATAAAATTTGATAAAATTGCTCACATTTTTAGAACGCTCTCTAAGCCTTTTACCCTTAGCTGTTTTTTTAATCCTTTGTTTTTGCAGGTATTCCTTATAAACAACTGACGGTTGGTGTTCCCAAGGAGATCTTTGAAAATGAGCTCCGTGTGGCACTCTCGCCGGCGGGAGTGGACTTACTCATCAAACAGGGTTTTAATGTTGCGGTGGAATCTGGGGCTGGAGAAGCTGCCAAATTTCCAGATGAGATGTATGCTAAAGCTGGAGCCACAGTGACTGATGTCAGAGATGTTCTAGCATCAGACATTGTGCTTAAGGTGGGCAGATCTACTGAGGTTGCAGTTTGATAAAAGTACTATAGTTTGACCTTTTAGTTGATCTTCGGCTGCTTCTTAAAACATTAAGAGGTGCAAGTGGGGGAGGTCGAAAAGTGGCAAAGCAGCATTCCAACCAAGTTATAACACTTCAGGTTCATTATTAATTAACAAGTGATTTTGTTCTTTGGGTTTGATGGATTTACTCTCATAAGGGGCAGTGTGGTTCAAAATAACCCTGACTCACGCATCACTGGAGATGGAAAACATGGCAAAATACTATTAGACATTTCCATGCCCCGTACATCTTTTGATTGGTTATGGGGAACAGGCCCAATGTAATAGCAAAACTTTAGCCTCTCCATTAAAAAAAAAAAACAAGTTTAATAATTTAAACAAAGTCAACACTGCCTTTCACTCCATACAGTTAAACAGGGCAAGTCATTGTTTAGTATTGTCGCAGTCCCTTGACAATATGGCAAAATTATAGACATGTGTTCCAGTGTTGTTGTTGTGTGTTTATGGGAATATATAAACATTACATACTATTACAAAAACACAAAAAGCAATGTTGTCTTACTGATGAATAAATGTTCACTGGTGCACAGCTGCAATTGGGTAATACTAAAATGTCCACAACCTCAATGACCGAGTTTTTTCAACAAAGGTGTTACTCTTAAGTATTAAAACATTAAAAGTGACTTAAAATTCAACATCCATTAACAATTCATTATCTCTAGTATTACACACATGTTGCCAAAATTAAAAAGAAAATTTATATTATAAATGTCCAGGAAAAAAAGCAATGAAAAGATCTATACATCTCGAACACTGAACAGACATTATCCTTATTTTGTATCTTATTTAAGTATAAACAGAAAAGAAACAACAAAAAAACACCAACAAAAAAGTGTTCTGTGTTTTTAGTACCGACACTACCCATGTTCTCAGAAAAGCTTATGTTGTATTTCATCATGATGACCGTGATGACTGCTGTATCATAGGTGAGCTTAGCGAATGGTTTATGGCTTTGTTTTTCTTGCCAGGTTCGTGCCCCCATGCTGAACTCAGTTTTGGGTGTCCATGAGACGGAGTTAATGAAGGATGGAGCCACACTTGTGAGCTTTATCTATCCAGCTCAGAACCCTGAATTAATGGAGCTGCTGGCCAGTCGCAAGACCACTGTATTGGCCATGGACCAGGTGCCCCGCGTCACTATCGCGCAGGGATATGATGCCCTCAGCTCCATGGCCAACATTGCTGGGTGAGTTTATCCAAATTGATGGCACTTTCTCTAATAAACATTCATTAGGTTGAAAGTTTTAAATAAAGTAGCAGTTGTGAGACAAATGAATCATCAAGTATTTCAGAGACATTTTATTTTATTGAAATCCTCTACTTCATGAGAACATTGAATTAATTATGGTCAATACTCTGACAGCACCAACAAAACACCAGTTGCATGTGGGATCTGCTTGTCTGTACTAAATGAAATGATTAGATGATCCTCTTTCCTGTCTTTTAACATACCTTCTTCTACAAGCTAGTTTGTCCGATACATTAGGTAAAGCTAGCCTGCCAGTTTCACAATGAATGAGAAACTATATCACCCTCCACAATTATTGGCACAAATTTCCTTCCCCAGAATTATTTGTTTTCCCCAGAGTAATCTTCCCTTGATTTAAGATGCCTAATAACAGTCTACTTTGACAGAAAGCATTGACTGATAGGCCAAATAACCAACCAGAGACCGCTGTTTTAGCATGGACTGAGATTACCCCTTGCACTGTTTGGCCTAACAGCTGGGAACTCTTCTGTTTGACTTGGTGTTTGTGGGTCTTTGCTTGTTATTAAATTTACAAGAAATAAAAAATTTGCCTTCATGCATGATTTATTAGGTTATTCTAATTTTAAATATGACCAAGTTTCTTATTTTTATGAAATCGTATGCTGGCTAAAAAAACACAATGTTCTCCCTGCTTAAAAGGGGTATAAATCACAAGTTTAATCACAATTTGTTTCTACCGATACTGTGGTCTGGAGTCATTGTGAAATATGATGATATTTCACAAAATCTGCAACATTATCATCTCACACATGCTAACATTTTATTTGTAAAGGTCAAATACAGCTGTCTTGTCAAAAGAGATTTCTCAGTGAAAAATATTGCACAGAGTAAATAAAAATGAAATAAAATTGAGAAATGAACACACACCGATTTTCTATTTGGATCAGGCACTATCTTGATCGATACAGATTAATTGTTACATCCGTACTTACCAACAACTCTGAAACACACTTCCTGCTTTGCTGGGTTTGTACGAAGCTGTACAAAGTTTTAATGCATCGAAGCATGATCCACGTTTAGAGAAAGTGGTGGAAAAGCAAGGTGATGTTATTTCAAGCCTTGGCCCCAGAGCTCCTTGAGGGTCGGTGTCCAACACAGTTTGCTGATTTCCCCGCTTAAACACACCTGGTTCAACTCAGCTGTTAATAACTAGGTTTAGTGAGTGTGTGAGGAGGGGAGCAACCAATCTGCTGGACACCAGCTCACCAGGACCTGCTCAACACACTTGCCCTAAAGTGAGAAACACAGATGTCATTATCATCTGCCATTCTCTCTATTTATAGCACCAGCACAATCATACTGGGTCAGCAAGGAAATCAGTCATGTATTTAAGGCACGTTTCCCAGATTCAAATCAACATCGTATTATGAAAAATGCAAGACCAAATAATCAAAAATGTTTGGAAAATCTCTATGCAACCAAAAAGAACTCCCTGTATGTCAGGAACTGGCCCGTTTGTTGTATTGGGTAGTGGATTAAATCAAATGGCCAAATTGGTGTTGAAAATGTTTACTTTTTAAAATACTTTCTTTACATCTATATAATCTCTTTACAGGATGAACATGTCAATGGAGGAGTAACTTTTAAATTGTT
>JBBIGC010000024.1:11287477-11325976 GCA_037576955.1 Lepidarchus adonis
TTAAAATACTTTCTTTACATCTATATAATCTCTTTACAGGATGAACATGTCAATGGAGGAGTAACTTTTAAATTGTTCCCTAAATATGTGGTTTCACTTTGTTATCTTGTCAGCTTGCAGACATTAATGGGCTCCTTTTTATTTTGGCAGTTATAAAGCTGTTGTCCTTGCAGCTAACAACTTTGGCCGCTTCTTCACTGGACAGATCACTGCTGCTGGAAAGGTTCCACCTGCTAAGGTGAGCAAGTATATCTTGCTGAATGATGCTGTTGTATGTGAATAATTGTGTCTGTTATTTATTTGTGGCTGTGTCTATGATTTGACTCATTTTTGTGATAAATCTGATGGTGATAAATCTAAAAGGTGCTGATCATCGGTGGTGGTGTTGCTGGATTGGCTGCTGCGGGCACTGCCAGGGCTATGGGCGCAATCGTCAGGGGCTTTGACACAAGGTAAGAGAACTGGATAGACTGGCATGTGTTGTCTTTTTCTGTTTTGCATTTGGCCCAACAATTAACAGTGACGATCTAAATGCCTTGACTGTTGATTGTTAAAGTCTCTCTTCAGTATTTAGAAGCTTTGATGTTTTTTCCCCAAACTACTAGCTGAAATTACTGCATAATTAATTGGCAAAGACTAATCAATGGATGAGTTATTGTTATGAAAAATTAAATAAAGCTGATTAATCTGAATCATAATTTTAGATTCATGCCAGTTAGAGCTGAGCAGTAAAATGATAATTACCACAAAATAACTTTTACTTAAGATACATTTAAGACATGGCTGAAAAAATGTCAATAGAACAAGAAACCACAAGAGATTCAGCAAACATCTCAAAAGATGAGGACACTGTTGGTGGAATTTGGTAGCATGAAGAGATTATGGCAAGCAGAGTAACATGTAAAGCGTGTTCTTACAAAGATTGGTCAAACCACTAATGTGTTCATCATCTGAAGTAGTGCCGTTCTTTAGAGCATGCACAATGCCAGACTTTACATTTTTACACCCAAGCATATGCTCGTGTCCCCATAAAGCAACCAGTGTGGTAAATGCGCAAAAACAAGTAATTCCCACTTATTCCATCACCGTCCCTCACCCATGAAGAGGCACAGTGACCTCACAAATGTCATATCCTACTTCATTGCAAAAGACATGAAGCCAGTACGCTTGATCAAAACCATTGGATTTAAGTGGCTGATCAAAGTCATTGACCCTTTAAGTCATCACTGCCCACATCATTAACCAAGACTGGAATGTAAAAAAAAAACTGGAAAAAAACAAACAAAAAAAGAAACCTGAAAGCTTTTGACTGGTCAGAATTTAAATGGTTTTTTTATTACCTAATTCATTTTTTTATAATTGGCTGAAGAATTTGAAGTTTTTGACTTTTCTGACTTAAGGTTTTAGTTTATTATATGTACCAACTTTATTTATTTGAAATTCAGTTGTTTTGTTCCACAGGACATTTAAAGCTATATGTGGTAGGGGACTGTGGCCTGCAGGTCCATGAGCTTTTTGATCCTCTGTTTTTGAATGAGCATAGTAACTGTGAATTTGTCATAGCAGCATGCAGTGCATGATCAGCTGGACTTTAGCCTGACGATACTGTAAATTGCTAATGACTTTCCAGACATTTTAAACTTCAGCAGCGAACACTTTTTTTTTTAACACAGTTATGTTTTAAGTTTATAAAGGTAATGCAGTCAGTGGCTGAAATGATCAGCACCACTGGAATTTTTCTTAAGAATTCACTATTGCAATTACAAATGTTTTGGTATACACATGTTTATTTCCTTTTAAGTGCATGGTGTCAACTTAAAAAAACAGAAAAAAGCTACATTTGACGTAATTTCACCAAAAACTCAAAAACTGGACTGGACAACATTATTGACAACCTAAACTTAATATTTGGTTGCACGTCCTTTTGAACCAAACCCTTCCTATAACCATCAAAAGCTTATTACATCTCTCAACTGGAATTTTCGACCACTCTTCTATTGCAAACTGCACAACGTCTTTCAGATATGAAGGGTGCCGTCTCCCAATTTTGAGATCTCTCTAAGTGTTCAGTCAGATTTAGATCCAGACTCATTACTGGCCATTTCAGAACTCTCCAGCGCTTTGTAGTCGACCATTTCTGGATTTTAGAGGTATGTTTTGGGTCATTGTCCTGCTGGAATACCCATGACCTTCGATGCAGATACAGCTTTCTGACTCTACATTGCACCTTAAAATCTTAGTCAGGTCTTTGATGTTACCTCCCTGTGTCCGAGGTGACCGAGGTGTCGAAATCCTCGCTGGAACTGTGCTGGGCCGTTCCATCCACCCAAAATTGGAGTCATGCTGTTTCTGACTCTGGTTGTTTTTTGGAGGCTTTAAATGTACTTTTGGTCATTGAAAATCTGCAGATAAGTTTACAAAATCTAAAGCTCAAAAAGTATGCATTAGATCTGTGCCAGAAAATGGTCTTAAAACGACAGTATTGTTTATTGCTAAGAGTTTTAAGTTCAATGTATTATCAAATGGAAGTAAATATTGTGACAGGACTAATTGTGACCTATATACTGCTTATGCCAGCAGCTTTGTACAGTGCATGTGATAAGATGATTATGCAGGTCTTCTCAATTTAGCACAGCAATCTACGCGGTGAAACATTCGGTCAGGGATGATTAGGCTAAGAGATCTGGGATCACAGCCGAGGCCTAATAAGGTAAAGACTACTTTTAAGTAGTCACTCTTGTGCCTTGAACACTTGTCACAATATGCATGTCCACTTAGTTTGCGTCAGTTATTGTATGCGGTCACTGGGTGGCAGTATTGGACAGGTAAGAAAATAAACTTTTGTTGTTGTTCTGAAAATGTGAGGATGACAACATGCCTAAAATATTAATAATTACACAACATAATATTCAAAACCAGTTTATTTGCTGTTATATAACTTTTAATGCATACTGACTACTTATCTGAGCTCATGCGGGTGTTTTCGTGATCTCTGACTCTCTTCAGAGCTGCAGCCCTGGAGCAGTTCAAGTCCCTGGGGGCTGAGCCACTTGAGGTGGATGTGAAGGAGTCTGGAGAAGGCCAAGGTGGCTATGCTAAAGAGATGTCCAAGGAGTTCATTGAGGCGGAATTGAAGCTGTTTGCCAAGCAGTGTTTGGACATTGACATTCTAATCAGCACTGCCCTCATCCCTGGTACACGTTCTGCCATGCTCCTTCTCTTTCAGTCTTTTTGATTACTCAAGGCTGAGACTTATGACAGCAAGTTAAATTTTTCCTTGAAACATCTGGCTTCAGTAATAGAAATCATCTGGCAAACAAACTAATTTCCACCATATTGAATCTTGGGGCCTGTAAACTCTGACATTTAAAATCATTTGATGCTTTTGATTACATTGTTTAAAGAAAGTGCATTGGAAGCTTTGTGTGTTTAGGAAATGCCTGTCCCGTTGATCTCAGAAGAAAGCTTTAAGTCACAGCATAGATGTGTTTTGCACTTAATGTACCTGACACTCATTATTTTAGTTCACTCAGGTAGTAAACTTTTACTTTGTTGTATATAACTTCCTTTTTGTAAATTAGACTTTCTTTTGTTTTGAACACAAGGATCCATAGTGGCTGTGGAATTTTTTTAAAGGTGTAAAATATACCCATTACTTTATGAATAACAGCTGTAAAGTTTACAAAACCTTTTTTTCATTTTTTTCATTGTGATATAATGAAAACTAGAGCAACAGTATTTTTCTGGACAGGTGCACATAATTTATTATTATGTACAGCAGCAGTAAAAATATACCAAACAAAACATTCTCTCACACAATTCCTCTGTGATGTCAGGTCGTAGGGCTCCAGTGCTCATCACGAGGGACATGGTGGAGAGCATGAAGGATGGTTCAGTGGTGGTGGATCTGGCTGCAGAGGCAGGGGGCAACATTGAGACCACTGTGCCTGGACAACTTTCTGTTCACAGAGTGAGCACAACACTGCAGAACATGCCATCAGAAGAACACTAGATTTTCTCACAAAGTTTAGAGAACATTCACTTTTTGCATATATCTTGTATATATCTTATTTATTTTTGCAATTATCTTGCAAAAATATGAAAACAGACTTGGGGCAGTCCTCAATTTACAGTAGTTTCAATCTTAACAATATATGAAAATTCTTGTAAAATGTAATTAATTTGTAATAAATCTAAAATATAAAAATTGAGAGAGAATTTCAAAATGCATTTCCTTTTTTTTCTTTCTTTTTTTTTTTTAGGGCGTGACCCATGTTGGTTACACGGATCTCCCCAGCCGTCTTCCTACTCAGTCCAGCACCCTGTATTCCAACAACATTGTGAAACTTCTCCGTGCAATCAGCCCAGACAAGGAGAACTTCCACTTTGAAGTCAAAGATATCTTTGACTATGGTACACTGGACCATGTTGTGCGTGGCACAGTTGTCATGCAGGTATTACAACCTTTAGTGGTCTTTCAAAGCCCATCATTCTGACTTAAATCTTTAGTAACCTAAAGAATGCATTTAGTTTGACCTTATCCCTCCATTTTTAAATTCAGTAATTATCACAATTTGTTGTATTGTATTCATGTCTTTTGACTGTTTTACACCAAGGAATTTTTTTTAGCAATGATTAGCAAACCAAGCAAAAATTTAATGGTAAAAGGCATTCATTTAATTGATTTAATTGGTTCTATTATGTCATCTATTAGTCAGGGCAGGTTCAAAGTGGACAGTCTCTGAGGTTTGCTTTATTGTTGAACTGGCATTGATGCAGTATAGTCTGATTGTTGTTTTTTATGTAAACTTTCCTTTTCTCACTGTCTACAGAATGGAAAAGCAATTTTCCCTGCACCACAACCCATGAACATCCCTGTGGCAGCACCTCCCAAACCTAAGAGTGTCCAAGAGTTGGCGAAAGAAAAGGCTGCAGCTGTTTCCCCATTCAGAGCCACTATGACCACTGCCGGATCCTACACTGGAGGTGAAGCAAAGAGCAAATCTCTCCCATTTTCCCCTCATGACTTTTTAGGGCTTTCCAAAAAGTCTGATTTAATTTGACAAGAAGTATCTATTTATTTCTGAAACTATTTTTACAATTTCTGCATATTATTTGTCTAGTTGCTCATTAACCTGACTGCAATCTCAGAATCTTTTGCCTCCAAAGTTTCACCAAAAATACAAGTAAATGAATTCTATTGGTTTCAGACACACAAGTAGAGTTTGTGTGAGGAGAGGCAATGTTGGCTTTAGATCAAAGCACACACTTCCTCACTCAGACAGCCCACAGCTTGCACGGAAATAAACACCAAATGATAAACATGCAAATTCATCTTCCTGCTCCTTCATGTTTTATTGTTTTTGTTTTTTTTGCTATTAGTATGAACCTGAGCAAATTGAAATTGGTCATTTAACACACACACGTCTCTATCTTGTTCACGCATACATGCACTCATGCACCCCCTACCCCCGCCCTTGTTCACCTCTAAATGACAGGAAGCTGAGGATAATAAAATGAGCGAGGGAGGGGGTATGTTAAGGCTGTCCCCTGCTGTGGATGGCTCTGGTGGTGGTAAGGTTTTGGAGATTTTGGTGTGGGAGCTCCACCGCAGGGGAGATAGTTCACACGTCCTGTTTCCGCCCCTTACCTGGACCAGGCTCTGTGGGTGGGATTTTAGCATTTTGCACACAGCATGTTATGTTCCGGTTCAAGTTAAGTTAAAATACCTTTTGTTTCTGTATCTGTGTTTAAAATATAATGCATTTGTGTTTGTGTGGCATCTTTGTATGTTCTCGTTTTTAGGTCTGGCGACGTTACTTGGGCTCGGGCTTTTAGCACCCAACGCTGCTTTTACTCAAATGGTGACAACCTTTGGCATGGCAGGAATTGTGGGATACCATACCGTATGGGGTGTTACTCCTGCCCTGCACTCACCTCTCATGTCCGTCACGAATGCCATCTCTGGTGAGTTATTGTTATGTTCCTTTCATGTCTGAGCAAAGGGTCAACAAAAGCTACCAATATTCACTATGACTATGTGTTGGCTGATGGTCGTTTAGCACTTTTTGACTGTTGGATTTTGGTGCATTTTTGGGGCACGTTAATGGTGAATTATTGTGAACAATCCATTCGTTATTTGCTCTCTCAGTTTTCAGTTTCACCTCTTTACTCCCTTTGGCTAGACTGGAATGTTTTGCCTGGTTATGAATTGGTGTTTAATGCACATGGCCACCATTGCACACAATACCTCATTAATTTGAATAATTCTTTTTCCATCCTAACTTGCCTGCCACCTCTTAAGGACAACATTTAGTTCTTCATTATGTTGAGTGCAGAAGCTTCAGCAGATGTGATTATGTGGAGAAAGAAGGTGATTATATGGCAGAGGATGTCTCCTGCAGCCAGCCACAGCCAGGATGCTTCGTTAAGCCTTTTTAACTCGTTTTTCTCGGGTAGCTGAGGGATTCGGAAACGTTTCATTCTTTTAACAAGTCCTTGGTGGTCCACATTAAAGAGTCCTTAACGTCGGCAGAGCCGTAAACTGCTGAATGAGACTATGCGGGCATCCCCTGAAGCAATTAGCTTTCTCGACCTACTGCACAGCTCCTGTGAAATCACTTATTAGGCCTTTGGAGCCTGCCGCCTGCCTTTTTCCCTCCTTTCTGAGGTGTTTTCTTTGCACATCTGACACTTCGTCATCTGTGTGTCCCTCATATAGCTTGAAATAGGGTTGGCTGTGGAATTTGCTTATCACGGTGCCAAAAGTAATAAAGCTTAGGTTGAAGTGACCGAGACATTAGAGCACTAAAATGGAATTTCTTATTTTTTAGAGTAAGAGTAATGTGTCATGAAATCAAAAGCATAGAGTTTCTTTTGAACCAGTGCCTGCTGGAACAGAATTCCTTAAACTCTTTTATCTACCTGAAACTGGTGAATCAGTGACCCAACGTCTTGGTGTCAACCCAATGTCCGCCCTTGATATGACCTTTTATGTTCTGTCAGATCAGAAGACTGCAGGGAGGTGAGTTTCAAGCTACTGGATATTTGAGATGATGTGTAATCTAAATGATCATGAACTAGCCAAAATACAGTGTCATGATGACGTATCCTGGTGATGCATGATTAGATGTTGGTACAAGTAACTTAATAAGGGAGTTAAAGATCTTCAGTCTTTAGTGTAAGAACAGGACATTTTCAAACATGCGGTCTTATGCCAAAGTTTGGGCACCCCTTGATAAATAACAGATTTCGTTTTTTAAAATTGAAACGATGTTAACGTAATCTCTCTAGTACATGGAAAGAAAAACACAATTGATGCATAGTTACTTTTTATGCCATAAATTGAACAAAAATTAAATAAATAAAGATAATTATGGCATTGTGCAAATGTTTGGGCACCCTGCATAATCAGTACTTAGTAACACCTCCTCCGGCAGATATCACAGCTTGCAAACGCTTTTTATAGTAGCTAAAAATCTTTTAATTCTTGTACTTAGGATTGTCTCCCATTCTTCCTTGCAAAAAGCTTCTAGTTCTGTAATATTCTTTGCTCGTCTTGCATGTACAACTCTTTTTAAGATCTACCCACAAATTTTCAATGATGTTTAAATCGGGGGACTGTCATTCAAAAACCTTTAGCTTGCGTCTCTTGAGGTGCCCATGGTGGATTTCAAGGTTTGTTTAGGATCATTGTCCTGTTGTAGAAGCTCTTCCTCTTTTCAGCTTCAGCTTTGTTTTTACAGATGGTGTGATGTTTGCTTCCAGAGGTTGCTGGTATTTAGTGGAATCCATTCTTCCCTCCACCCATGCAATATGTCCTGTGCCACTGGCTGCAACATAACTAATTGTGACCTAGGAGTTCTATTTTATCTTCATTAGTCCACAGTACTGGTTTCCAGAATGCATAACGCTTCTGTAGATGTTCTGTTGCATACTTCTGATGTTGGATATTATGATGGCGATGCAGGAAAGGTTTTCTTCTGCTCACTCTTCCATGAAGGACAGTGCACCACCACTCCTGAGTCTGCTAAATCTTCCTGCAGTTTTTTTTGGTCAAATGGGATTTTGATTTGTCTTTCTGACCAGCATATGGTTCTTGGTCTTCCAGATCTCATCTTGACATCCACAGTTCCCCTGAACTGCCATCTCTGAATTACATTTCTCATCGTGGAAACTGCAAGCTGACACTTTGCTATCTTCTTGTAGCCTTCTGCATTGTAGTCATCAATAACTTTGATTTTCAGAGTCTTATACAGCTGCTTAGAGGGACCCATGGTTGTTGAGTGTCCACAAGTGTGTTCACAAGGTTTGAAGAGACAGAAAATTTGTAAAGCTTTGAAATTGACACCTGAGACTCTGGAACTCTTGGGGTGCCCAAATGTTTTCACAGAGCCATAGTAATGTTTTTATTGTTTTTATTTTTGATCAATTTATGGCATAAAATGTCATTATACATCAATGTTTGCTGAAAATATTATGTAGATTTTCAAAGTCATAGAGAGACCGTTTTAACATCTTTTCAATTACAAAATCACCAAAATCTGTTGTTTATCAAGGGGTGCCCAAACTTTTACATAAGACTGTACAGTGCTGGAAAAAATAAGAGTCCACTTCTGTTTTTTTTCTTAAATCGGCATCACTAAGTATGGCATTCCAGTGTTTTTGGTGGAATTCCAACTCAAGCAGATGTCATTTCACTTCATGAAGTTTGATTAGGTGATCACATTACATTTACTTTAAATAGGAAATACATAAAAACCATCACTTCCTTCTTGCAGTCTAAAGCCAGTCTGAATGAATAAAACCAGCATGTCTCAATTCTTTTCAAAAGTTCCAACATTAGTCTTTGAATTTAATCTTCTGTGCAATATTTGAGGTCTGAAAACACTTGCTGTTTTTATTGAATTGACCAGTTTTTGTTTTCTGCAAAAGTGCATTATGTGTATGTGGAATTTCATCTCATTTCAACTACACTAGCCATGAGAGTTACAGATAAGTAAGTAAACAGTCAGTTTTTGACAAGCAAGAAAAATGGGTGAGAGTAAGTATCTTGGCCTCTGTAACAAGAGCTTTATTGTGATGGCTAGACAACTGAGTAAGTGTGTCAACAAAGCGGTACTCTTATGAAAGTTAATATTTGTCCTTGCGAGCGCACTCTAGCACACACAAAGAGCAGCGGGCAGCCATCAACAGCTCCCGGGAGCAGTGCAACAGCAATGTCCATCTGATTTTTTTTAAGTTTGCCATAAATCATTATGGTTTTGAGGCTGTTGCCTAGGAACCCAAAGCTTCAGCTCCCTCCACAGGATTTCTATGGGATAAAGGTCTGCAGACTGGCTTAGGCCACTTATGATCTGTGCTTCTTCTTGAGCCACTCCTTTGTTGCCTTGGCTGTTTGGTTTGGGTCATTGTCATGCCATCCACAACCCATTTTCACTGTCCTGGCAAAGGGATGGGGGTCGTCACTGAAGATTTTATGGTACATGGCCCCGTCCATCTTCCCATCCATGCGGTGAAGTTGTCCGGTGCATTTAGCAGAGAAACACCCCAAAATGCTAATGTTTCCACCTCCATTCTTGACCATGAACATGGTGTTTTTGGGGTCATAGTCCGCATTTGCTTTCCTCTGACTAATTATAGTCAGAAACCTTGAGAGGAACCAAGGCTCAGAAGGGTTCTCCCCTGGTCGATAAATAGAAAATTATGAATAAATAAGATCAGAAGTTCAATGTGAAGAGGCATTTGCTGTTCCTTAGGGGAGATCAGGTAGCTTTCTGTCCATGCTGCTCTCTTCAGTAGGCGTGGTGAGTAATCGCAAATGATCTCCCTCCTCATGATCCGGGCAGCAGAGAGAGACATGAATCCGGAGCTGAAAGCTCAGAGTAGCTCAGAGTGAGAGAGAGAAAGAGAGTCACTAATCTGTCTTTGCTTTGTGCTGCTGTTCGTTACTGTAGAAAGTGGCACATTTAAATTCAACCAATTATGTGGGTATGTTGTTATTTTTTGCACTGAATTATACTTTTAGCAAATGTGTTCATGTTTTTAGAGAGGCCCCATTTAAGCAAGTCACACCCAATATGCAAGTTTGTAAAACTCCTGAATGCGCCGCAGCCTATTGTAGGGAAAATGCGGTACTTGTTTGGATGATGGTTTTAAATAGTATTTGTGGAGGCAGCCGCTAACTGTGTTCACAGACAATTGTTTTCAGAAGTGTTCCCGAGCCCATGCTGTGATTTGTCTCTACAAAATTGTGTTTGTTTTTAATGTAGGGTTGCCTTAGAACCTGAAGATCATGACCTTCCACCAGTATTGCTTTCTCTGTGTTCTTTCAATCTTTGTGATCAAATGATCTGTGTACCACAGAAAGAAATAGGAAATTACACCATTAAACTTCGTGGTGAACCCCACGCAATCTTTATTTTTGATCTTTTTATGCGCAGTCATGTTACTGACCTCTCACCAGCTAACAGCCAGCATTAAACGTTCCCTCTTTTGTTGTCTTGTTCCATTTCTTACATATTTTTTTAATATATATTCTTGAAAATATTGCTTTCACCAGAGGCTTTGTTACAGATATCCAGGGGGCAAGTGTCTGTCTGCATCTAGGTTTGTGTGTGTCTTCATGTGGGTATGCAGATGGTCTGCACTGCTTCCTGCAGTGTAAAGGTAGCGTGCGCTTAAGTTCCGTCCACCGGTCTGTGATCAATTGGAATTACAAAGTGAGAGGAAACGCTCAGCAACTTTTGCACACTTCATTGACTCAAGAGACCTCTAACCAACAAGGCCACCTTGGGTTTGGTCAGTCAGGAGTCACTACCACAGAAGCATTTGAAAACAATTAAAGAGGTGATGGCTATCAGAGTTCCCAGGAGGGCTCCCAATAGGTTCCCTGTTACGTTATTCTGAGTGAGTTAGAGTTAATTTGTTTTGAAGAAAATGGATTGTCCTTAAATTACATGTAAACAAGTGACCACTTTGGATTTTTATAAATGAATGAAATTGTATGAAATTGTTAGTGTTGAACAAGGCAGATAGCTGCTTTTTTTTCTTTTCTTTTTTTTTTTCTTTTGTCGTTTTGCAAATATTAATTCAAAAGATGAATAGTAATGACATAGTTGTGGCAAAAATAAGCATTAAGATTTTTGAATGAATTAAAAATTTGTATTTATGGCCACTTGCATGTTTGTCTAGACTTCACCAAAGTGCATTTATCCTGACCTACTACAAATTACGTTTTTGAAGACAAGACAATCACAAACATTTCATTTCTTGGCTCAGGGAACTTAAATCTTTGATTCTATCCATAAAAATATGGCTTTTAATAACTTTCCAATATCCGCTGAAAGGCCAGTGCATTTTAGCAAAACAAACTTTGAAAACTGGCTTTGATCAAAGGCCACGTGTACAAAACCCAGTTTTTTTTTGTTTGTTTTTTTATTTATTTTTTTTAAATTCTGAATTTGTTTAATTTTGCAATAATATTGGGGTTTGGGTTGGTCAGTTTAAAAACCAGTGTTTTGTTTGTATGTTTCAGTTAAATAAAGTTTCAAAATAATTAACAGATCATTTTATTTTCTGTTATTGATTCTAACAATTATATTAGAAATGAGTTTTGCACTTCATCAGTCCACTAGGCTAATGTGGAAGCTTGCTAGCTCAGCTGATATGAATGCAAGCTAGCTTCTCCATAGCTGAGATTTTTATGTTGTTGAATTGTGAAGCTTGAAACATTGTGTATGTACAGAATAAATATTGTATTAAGTGTTTTATGCAAAAATTTTATGTTAAAACTAGGACTTGCCATATCTTGGATGATGATTTATTTTTTATGGAACTTTTGCTGTCCTATACAACCCTCATTCGGTCTCTAATTTTGTTTTCTTATATGTGCAGGTTTGACTGCTGTCGGTGGGCTCTCACTAATGGGAGGAGGGTACGCTCCTTCTTGCACTGCAGAAACATTGGCAGTGCTTGCTGCATTTATCTCGTCTGTCAACATCGCAGGTGAGGGGGCACAGTGCCTCAACACTATCTTCTAACTGCTAATGGTTTGTATGTGAG
This sequence comes from Lepidarchus adonis, assembly GCA_037576955.1. Lineage (NCBI taxonomy): Eukaryota > Metazoa > Chordata > Actinopteri > Characiformes > Lepidarchidae > Lepidarchus > Lepidarchus adonis. The sequence continues at coordinate 11,299,541 of JBBIGC010000024.1, forward strand.
GTTTCCTGGGCAAGAGCTTAATTCTTAAATAAAATTATTATTTAAATACTGATCATTTGAAGCAGTATAACTACTAGCGCCAGGCTTAAACTTGCATTGATGTTATAATTGATGTATTGTGGTGCATTCTTGTGAAAGTAACCTTTTAGTCAAATTTAATGTAATAATATTAAATAAAGCATGCACTTTTTTCTTGTTTTATTCTTTTTCTGAAAAGAGGAATACTGGGTCATTCTGTTTTTAAATTATCTTTTAATATTCTAATACAATTTAAGACTTTACATTTGCATTTTCTAAAGATTTATATTTAAAGTTTAATTTAAACCCTTGCTATTAGTTAAGAGATAAAAACAGATGCCATTTTAAGGGTAGATTGCTGTTGACATTGATAGCAGTAAGTTTGGTTTGACCAAGCAGAAGGTAAGTGGGTGAAGTCTGTGAGCCTTGGGTGCACCTTGGCCTTTGGCTGCCCTGGCATTCGTGAGAAGAGCTGCCACTTCCACAGCCTCCAGGTGGAACCGTTTACGCAAAACTCACACCTGATGCAGGAAATGTCAGGGCAGTAGTAGTGCTTCAAAGAGCCATGTCATGAATCAGCCGAGCCCCGGTCTCTGCTATACCAGCCATTCATTAAAATAGAAAGCAGGGGAAAATCCTTTCAAATGTGCTCGGGGGGGGGAAGGGGTTGACCAGAGTGCCATCCTGAAGCCAACATACCTTCCATCCTGGTACTGGCTGCCTTTGACAAAGACGGTGACCAGGGTCACAGTACACAGTTGCTGGAGATTTCACGTCATGTTGCTGGATGTTTCTCTGCATACTTCGTCATGCTCAGCCATAAGAACTTATTGCTCTGTCTGATCTCTCTTCTGTTTGTGTTCCAGTTCACATAAAGTGTCTGAATTTCTATATTTATTTTCTCTAAAGGCAGGTGTTTAATTTCAGTTTAAATGCATTCTTTCTTTCCGTAGCTCAGACGAGGTTTCATTCCACAGTCGAACCCACAAGCCATAAACCAGCAGAACCAGAAATATGAAGATTTTTGTTCCCTTTTTTCCTGACTGCTCTCCTAAAATCTTTTATTGTTACAAGTGCACACGAGGGAAAAACTAACAATGCTGTTTCCAATTCACTTTCAATAAAAGGCTTGGAATTTATGGAGTACCTGCTCTTTTTTAATGGCGGGCATGAAAAAACTTTTTTTCCCCCCTCTTTGTCTGGTTCTGCTGAGCTTTTCTCTTTTTTGATGTTGGGACTTATTAAATAAATAAATAAAGTTTATTTAAATTCGTCTTTTTTCAATTCAAAAGGCCCAAATGTGTGTGTGTGTGTGTGTGTGTGTGTGTGTGTGTGTGCGATCCTTGCATCGTTTTATTGTAAATTCCTTAACTTCTGAGTAAAACTCCATGACCGTTTAAAAACCCTTTGGTCTGAAATTCACTTCTCGATTAAGAAATACATGTCTAATGAACAGCAGCAGAGGAGTGACTTATTGGTGTGAGTGGTAATATGAGTCAGTCATCATGTCGATGATTATAACCATCACAATGAGTCTGTGCTGAAGAATGTTAACGCTTAGGTAATCCTCTGTTAATTTTGTTGCTGTGCGTGGTTGTGTATCCACACCAGGTGGTTTCCTGGTCACTCAGCGGATGTTGGACATGTTTAAGCGACCCACAGATCCCCCAGAATATAACTCCTTATACCTCCTCCCAGCTGGGGCGTTTATTGGAGGCTACGGATTGGCGCTGCAAAGTGGCTACAACGTCGAGCAGGTCAGAACGAGCAAACAGTAAAGCACTTTCTCCATTATCGCAGATGTAATACATTGTTCTGACTGGGAGCTAGGACTTTACATCTGCCTTGTAGCTCCAATGCAAAACTATGGAAGCAAACTATAGGCTCCAAAGGTGTTTTGCTGACAGGACATTTCTGATGCCTCTAGGCTATAGAGAAGATTTTTGGGTGAACCATCTCTTGAAAGATTCATCCAGGTGTCTTATATAGTGGCATGGTTAAAAAAAATATTTTCATAGTCACCAGTAAATGCCAAATTTCTGTGAACCCTGTTCTTAGGAAGAGCTGTTCCCATACATGTCTATTTCTTCTTTGTCCACATAGATGATGTACCTGGGCTCTGGGTTGTGCTGTGTTGGTGCTTTGGGTGGCCTGTCCACCCAGTCAACTGCACGTCTGGGGAACGCTCTTGGTATGATTGGTGTGGCTGGTGGAGTAGCCGCCACACTCGGAGTCCTGAAACCCTCTCCTGAGCTCCTGGGCCAGATGACAGCAGCTATGGCAGTGGGTGGCACTGCTGGTGAGTGAAACTCTGTGTGTGCATGGCATTCTTTGATGTCTTTGAACAACCCTTCCCATCTCCCCCTCCTCAAGAACTTTTGTAAGTAAGCGGGAACAAGCGAGTGAGTCAGTGGCCAGCTTGCAAGCCCAGGTAATGGTCATCAGGTCATGAGTCACACAGCACGAGACTGCGTTTTGTAGGCAGTCGTGTCTAATCTAAATAGCTAATTATTCCTGGAAACCTGCTGGAACAGAGTTGAAACCATCCCGGGCAGCCCCAACCCAGACCAAAGCCTGCTTGATTCCAGATGCTAATTTAAACCCTCAGGTTCCAAACCAGTCCTCTTGTGAACACACACTCACACACAGCGTCCTCTGATCTACACAGAAAACGCACAAACATGCACCCTGCTACCTCTGATGTGACCTATTTCCCAGCAAGGCTAATTCTTCTGTGCTGTCTCTTTTGCAGGATTAGCCATTGCCAAGAAAATCCAGATTTCTGACCTGCCGCAGCTGGTGGCTGCATTCCACAGCTTGGTTGGTCTGGCGGCTGTGCTCACCTGTGTGGCTGAGTACATGTTGGAATACCCACACTTCGCCACGGATCCTGCAGCCAACCTCACCAAGATTATAGCCTACTTGGGGACTTATATTGGTGGGGTCACCTTCAGCGGCTCACTGGTTGCATACGGCAAACTGCAAGGTGTGAACTAAAGACTACATTCAGTGATGCAGAGCTTCCTCTTATACATGCATAAGATTTGTTACCTGTCAATGGGTCCCAGTGCTAGCTTCCATTCAAAAATCACTAAATTCACTAGAATTGTTATCAATTGGCTCATGCTCACTTTAAGGTTATATAAGGCATTAAAACACACAAATATAAATGAGAAGAAAAACATATTGGAAAAAGGAGACTGAGCAATGCCCAGTTTAATTTTTTTTAAATAAAAACTGCAATGTAAAGTCACTTTGGGTATATCTGTGATGAAGTTCAGTGTCTATGCCGGTACTAATCCAGTTCATGGAATAAGATGATTTTTTTTTGTGTAATTACAGCAGTACAAGGGTGATGGGTGAAATAGGTGCATCACTAGCTAGATTCTTTTATTTTGCATTCTTCAGTCATCAGGCATGCATGTCCATGTATCTGGTCATTTCGGAATGCTAAAACACACCTTAGCTTAAATTCTCTCCTGCCAGTAAAAGCAGAAGTATTTACAAGTCCATTTATGCTAGTTTTTCCGCCTCTCTCATCCACAGATATTTTGGACCAGAGCTCACGGTGGTGCGGGTGTAGTCTGGGGCCGTGTAGCTGGTGGTTCTGTCTGTGTTTGTTAACTGGCTGGCCCAGCAGTGCCACACATGCCCTGTGTTTAAAGCTTGGCCAGGCGGAACCTCTCAGAATTTGGCACTAATTAGTCCCCTCCGCCCCCCAGTCATTTTCCACTTGTTCCCCAAAGCTGGAACACATTATCTCCAGGAGCTTTCCCACTCCTCCACCAGCTCTCTGGAACCTGGAGGCCTGCGCTGATGCAGAAGATTACAACTCCCATTTTTATGCTTGTGTGCCTTCAGTTAAGGCTTTCAGTGGAGTATGCGGAATAGAATTCTAGTCCATCTGTGGCATAAACTTGACAGTTTAGAAACCTGCAAGTGCTCAATAATCAAGGTGATTTAACCTGTTTGGACCATATATATATATATAGAATTGAGTTAAGCTGTTCACCTGATACTACCTGGTCAGAAGACGTATGATGGCATATTATTGCAGTGCTGGGACAGGAAACATAAATGTCCTGTATGTAAAAGAACCCTTCAGGCTGCGTTTTCCTGTTTTAAATGCAGCCGAATATCCATGAAGCTGTTTCAATTTAAATTCTTACATTAAATCTTGCTTTATCTGTAAAACTTCATCTCTCTTCCTTGCCTTCAGGTCTGCTGAACTCTGCCCCCCTCATGCTCCCTGGCCGCCATGTTCTGAATGCTAGTCTCATGGCTGCTAGTGTGGGGGGCATTATCCCGTACATGCTAGATCCCAGCTACACAATGGGACTTACCTGCCTGGGCTCTGTTTCTGCCCTGTCTGCTGTCATGGTGAGAGAATGAATGCTTTTATTTAAAGACTTAATTGGGGGTGGGAGGGAGGTTATTTTAGGTTGTTCTGTGAACATGTTTTTGGTTTAAGCCCCCCCCCCCCCCTCCCTTAAAATTTTTTTTTTAAATTATTACTTTGTCTTGCAAAACTTCTCAAATGCTCACACCAGTGTGCTACCCCACTAGGGGGCGGTAATACATCATAAAATTGGCACAGATTTTTGTAATTATCTCTGCCCTGGAGAGGATTTTCATAAAGCTAAATTTACAGTAAATTAATAAATGTAAACTATTTTATCATATGTTAAGAGAATGAGAACTTTGTCTGCTGTGCAAACATATATGCAGAGCTGTTTTGTCATTTTCTTTTTATCGCAATAAATCGAGGTAATATTCCCACTCCCTATTAAATGTATATTTTTTCTCCAATTGCATATTTCATGTGGAATCCACTCACTGTGAAATGTTGACTGCACTGGGCTAAGTTATAATAATGACATTTCAAAGCAGAGCTGGGAGAGGCTCTGTTTTATGCTTCAGTACATTTTGGCTTCTCTGCATTTCTCATCATTTGTCAGTAATCAAGGAATCATGACAGTTTCAAATACCATTGGTTATACTTTCATCACCATGAAGTTAAACACCTGAGACCTGGAATTGTCCACAGCTCTACTTGTTGAGGAATATTTATTTTGTGTGGTAATGTGTGGTAGCTGGCTTTGTTTAAGTCCATTCCCTAAGGGTTGATGTATTAGAGTAATACAGGGATGATATCATAGAAAAGTCTGAAATCAATACTTTGTGTTTTGACAAACATCTCATGCTTTAAGTGAGGCCCAGTGCAACCAGATCTCTGTAAAATACGCTGCTCTGCCATGTAATAGATCCTGTTTCTTATTTATCACCTCTCTGTGCCTGTTTCTTTTGTAAGTTTAATTTTTTTTTCTCATTTGGCATTCCAATTATATACAAGTTGCTGTAAATACCATGCTCCTAATGTTTGTTATATACATCATAATTATACATGGGATTAATCTTGTTTTTGTTTGCATTTGGTTTCAGTTCATGTCTTTATCTTTTATCTTTTTTTCTTTTTTTTTTTTTTAAACCCCTAGGCTTCTTATTGATCTCTCATGTCTTTATTTATGTATTCATGTTTAGGGGGTGACCTTGACAGCTGCCATCGGTGGAGCTGACATGCCCGTGGTGATCACTGTGCTGAACAGCTACTCAGGATGGGCCCTGTGCGCTGAGGGCTTCCTGCTTAACAACAACCTGTTAACCATCGTTGGAGCCCTGATCGGCTCATCTGGAGCCATCCTTTCCTACATCATGTGTGTGGTAAGGCCTCAGGCTCCTCACCTTTCCCCCTGCATCTCTCCCTAAAAAAAAAAAGCCTAGTGTTACCGTACACCTTAAACGAAGCGACTGGGAAATGACTGGGTGTTCTTTATACTACTTGGACTGATGCTGACCTCAGGGCTGAGGCTCTTACGTCATCCGTGTGTGTGTGTGTGTGTGTGTGTGTGTGTGTGTGTGCGCGCGCACACACACTTCTCCAATAATAGTACCTATTTTTTGTGCGTGTTCACTTATCAAGCTTTCTAAAGCCTGTTATTAACAAACTATCCATGCAAAATAATTAAAATTTCTTTTGCAAAATTTCTAATAATTACCGTACCAATGAAAATGAACGAATAGGGTAATAAAAGCAGACTTCAGGAGGTTTTTTTTTTTTCATTTTGTTATGGTGTATTATATCAATGTAATTTCAAATTTAGTACAGTTAGTATAATGGGCAAATAAGAGGTTAAGTGAAGATTCTATCAGCCAACTGATATAGTTGGACACTAGTAAGAACATTAATGACTATGATTTGATTATATTCAACCACAAGTCGATTAGTGAGGTCAGCTATTGATGCTTTCTGATTAGGTCTAGCTTTCAGAATTCCAGCTCTGCTGCTTTAAACCTCTTTAACTGATGATTGGCATTGCATATGTTGACCTTAGACTTGAGTACAGCTGTTACACTTCCAATGCTTCCAGCGTCTGTTGAGATTACATGGCTATTTGTGTGCATGAATGAACACCTGTGTTAGCAATGGGTGTGCCTTAAATATCCAAGGTTATAAAGTCATGTGTCTGGTTACTTGTAGACATATAGTGTATGATTTCTTAACTGTTGCTCCTACCATATTCCACTATGAGGCACTCTAACTGCTCTCAAAACACCTTAGGAGAATAAAATCTCTGGCACATGGCAGTTAACCCTGTCTAACTATGCACCCTGTCTGTCTGTGTGTGTTTGTGTTGTTCTGTGGTGTTATTTAGGCCATGAATCGCTCCCTAGCCAACGTCATCCTAGGGGGCTACGGCACTTCTTCTACCGGCACAGGCAAACCCATGGAGATCACGGGCACTCACACAGAGGTCAATGTGGAACAGAGTGTGGAGATGATCAAGGAGGCTCAGAACATCATTATTGTTCCAGGTAACTTCAGACATTGTTCCAGGCAACTCTGTGGGAGGGAGCGAGGGGGTCTTCAGCTCAAACCTAACCAGGACCGAAGTGTGCTGTCAACAGTTTTCAAACATTCCATCATGTTCTGTCTGTTTAACTAACCTTGGCTGACCCCTATTACATCATTGGCAATTTTAAACCTCTTCCCTGCACGGGATGCGCTCCCCCAATGCAAGGTCTTTCCTCTGGCCTATTCCAAGGTGGTCTTAGAAGCTGGGGTTTTGTTTTTTTATAGGATTTATGGGGGCCCTGGATGAATAGTTGTGCAATATGTGTTCTTGCATACCACCCCAGCCTTTAGAGCAAGCATGGTGCAAGCATGTGGATTTGCAAGCTGAGCTTTCAGAGGTCAGGTTTATCCATCTGTGGCTCTCTTGTTGTCTATATCGCACACAAGCAACCACCTTGACTGCTTTTGATTACAGTTAGAGCCGTTTAGGTTGTCTGGTTATTTGGAGTTGTAAATCACAAATGTCTCAAGGTGACTCATTGTCCTACTCCAAATGGCAAGTTCCTCCAAATGATGTTTAGAAACCTCCAAGGCCTCTAGAATAGCCTCTAGTGAGGGTCCAAGCTCTTGGACTGCTTTGTTCTCTGCAACAGGCTGTTTTACTGTCACATTTTATGATCAGCAGGTCGGAGAGCTCAAGATGTTGGAGGCACCATGCCTGTAGAAAAGCCAGGCAATTACATGCTGGAATCTAAAAAGAAAAAGTTGATCATGATAAACGCTGCTGTCCAGAGTAAACAAGGCTAAAAAGCCAAGTACAACAGAAAAAAACGCCGTTCAACAGGCTTTGAGGCATCCAGTCGATTCATCTGCTTAGCCTGCTGTGTGCGTTCAGAGACGGGACAGCTACAGTGTCCTGCCCTGAGATTGCGCACCCCAGTCAGAGCTAGACTGGTGTGAAAACTGCACACACCACTGCACCTAACCAGTTCTGCTGTCTTTTGTCTATTCAACCTTGCCCCGTTCTTCAGCCCCTGCTGAGAAAAGGATATGTCTGTCTGTCTGTCTGTCTGTCTTTTTTTATTTGAACAGTTTCTCCTTGACTCTTGTTTTGTGGGGGTTCCACAGCTTTGTTTTGATTTTCACATTTCCTATAATTGGAGCCGTCACAGTCACTTAGGCTGATTGACATCTGCAAAAACATTTAATGCTTTTTTCTGACACTGGATTTTTCTGGTCATGATTGTTTTCCTTAGGAAAATGCCTGTTTTTAAGGGGGTTTTTATGGAGAAAAAGAAGTAAAGCAGAAAATCATTAGGTGTCTTGGGATGTGGGTTGTTGACATGCCCACTGTAACATGCTGTGTTTTAATGTAGAGGCTTTAGTGGATATTGTGACAGCTCTATCAAGTCCTATCAACTGTAATTGCTTTAAATTCTCTGTTCATTTTTTAGACTTCATTCAAAGCAGGACTCAGATGAAAGATCATTCGTTTTTTGTTTTTTCAGACCTTGGTTTGCCTTATTCTATTGTTTCTTAGCTTTGTGTATTTTGGTGTAATGTGTTTCTAAAATGCCCGATGTTCATCTCTCTCTAGAAATGAGAGGAAGCTTGTTTTTACCATATACATTTTGTTGGTTGGAGTATGGTCAGATCTATGAAATATTAAGGTATGATTATTTGGAGCTGTTAAAGTTATATGAGTGGAACAGATTTTATAAGTGAGTTTGTGCAGAATTTCTTATGGTGCATGTTTGAAGTGATGTGAAAGTTGTGGCATTCAATACAGCACTTTAAAACTATCATTCACGGGGTGATTGGAGTTAACACGGAAATGTTTGGAGGCTGATCAAACAGGCCACAAGGCCCCTTTTTATTTTGTTGTTTTTATTTATTTTTCCAGATTTGTGGTAGTTCTCTACACTTCTCCTTTTCACATATGTTTGTGTATCTTCTCTATAGTGAAATGTTTGTGTACTATTTTGCAGGTTATGGTCTGTGTGCTGCTAAGGCTCAATATCCCATTGCTGACCTGGTCAAGACACTTACTGAACAGGGCAAGACAATCAGGTACACACGCACGCACGCACGCACGCACACACACAAATATATAGAATAACTATAAACAACTTCCTCTTAAGGGGTCATTTTGTTTTCCTGATGGAATTTCTGTTCTCGGTTCTCACATGAGGGGTAGAACAGTGGCCCCCAGCTACTGGGCCATGGAGCATTTCGAACTGGGCCGTAGCATTTAAAGTGTATTTGAGACATTAACTTTGCCGGTATTCTGGATGAAAGTCATGGCAGAAAACCCTGAGATCATCACAGCAAAACTGAAAACTTATTCTGAAAGGATCGTTTGTGTTACCATAGCGACCAGAGTGCGTGAGGGGCAGAGGACGACGTTACTCTGATCGTTGTTAGCACGGTTCAGAAAGACGCTGCTAAAAAAGTTACTTAATTACACAGTGGATTCACGTTTATTTTATTTTTACAAAATACCACAGTTTTTGTGTTTGTCGTATCGTTTTATTTTGTTGTTTTTATGCACAACTGCTTAAATGCCGGTCCGCAAAAATATTGTTTCACATTAAACAGGTCTATGGCGCGAAAAAGGTTGGGGACCTCTGGTCTAGAATATTGCTTGTAAATAGCAGCTTGAACATTTCACAGCATGCATCTAGATTCATTGGCAGCCCTAAGCGTTTTTTGTCTTCCCAGCAGCCTATTTGTAGAATTTTTAATATGGCCGTTCATTTTTGCATTTATTTGGTAATGCTGTTTTTCTCTAAGTGTAGCAGTACACTGTTTGAGCTAAAGCAACAGGCTGACAGGTGCAAGTTGCAGCGACTCATCTCTACATCCTGGTTGGAGCATAGAGCGGACCAGAACAAGGACCACAGGGACTTTATTAAACACAAAGATTGGACTGTGATTCAGCTCTGACTTGCACAAAATGTTCTCATGCAGTAAATGAGTTTGGACCAGAATTTTAGTCTTGAGGTTAGAAACACACGCAGACATAGTTCCCACATGGTTTCATGTTAACTGCTGTGAACGATGCAGTAGAACCTCATATACAGAAATGATCTGGAAGTGTCTAAATTTGCGCTAGTATTGTGTTACAGTAATACTGCATGTGCAGCAATGTACTACATGATTATTATACTGACCAACGAGTGATTGTGTGGTTAATTTTTTTAATTTTTGCTCTCACTCTCTGTCTTTTGTTCTTGTCATCCCTCAAGTTGTTGGTTGTCTTCACTGGCCTTACCACACTAATTATGGCAAAAAGACTAATTATGGTTTCTTCTGTGTCCTCTCTTAAAGGACCCCACAGCATACCACCATGTGATGGCACACACATGCTCTCTCTAATCAGTCCCAGGATGTTAGTATGTGTTGCCAGCTCCGGTTATGCATGTGGTGGGTGAAGTGCTGGTCAGCTGGCACGCACCTTTATGGTTCTGATTGATCAACAAGACGCTTTGCTCTCCGAAAACTTCTCCAGGCTTAAAACGCACAGTTTTCACAAAAGGAGCATTGATTGGGCTTGACTGTGCACCTTGAGGGCTTCTTCCCATTTCTATGCCCGATTACTGTTCTCCCTGATTCTCTCGCAGGACTGGAGTGAAGTTTCTCTTTCCTTTAAATAAATTTTTTTGCCTGGTTAAGTGATTTTAATCAAACGATCCAGTCTTTCATTCATTTTTCCGCCTGGTGTGGCATGGGCTCTCGGCAGCACACGCCTTGTTTGCCTCTGGCTTTGCCAGCATTGCAGGGCCATGATGGAGGGGAGCGAGAGAGAGGCAGGCCGGAAGCTTGTGTAATTTTCTTTCTTTCGTTTGATCTGGGAGCCCGACAGCTGCTGCCAATTAGGGCATTTGCAGTTGATTAGAGGGGGAGATGGGTGGCCAGAGAGTGGACAGATTAGGTAGCGTTCTCGCCCCCTGACCCCTCCTCCCTCCTCTCACTCTCTCAGAGCTAATTGGCAGGGTGTGCTGCCCAATTAAGAGGGCCGTGGGCACTCTGCCCAGTCACCCTTGTTCTTGGTCCCCGTCCCCCCTCTGTACTGAAATAAATACCATGTACAGTGTTGCCAAATTATTTGAAGTTAACAGGTGAGCATATTCAGTACATGTAACAGCAGTAGCCTAATAAGAATTACAATAGATGTCACACATTACATGTGTGTGCTTTTGGTTGCTCTCTTCATCTGCATACAAAGCATGTAGTGTGAACTGTAGAATCCCTTTTACTCTGGATTGTGTGAAATACCTTGGTTTGGAGATCTGAGTCTAAAAGTGAAGCACAAGTCTTCAGTGGGTCATAAGTAATGGGAAAGCACAGGGGAAAGAAGGTCAGGCTTGTCCGGTGGGCAGGAGAGCAGGGCTTTGTCACTACGTTGTGTGTCAGGGGCCTTATATAAAGTCTTCCACACCATGGATGCTGAACCCCAAGCTTGAGACTTTTGATGTCTGCCTGAATAACTGTCTGCTTTTAGGTGATCACTGGTCAGCCTGTTCACTGTTTTCTTCAAGTAATGGCTCAATTTACTGAGCAGAACCGACAAATAGTGATTTGATGACGCACTGATAAAAGAAAACATAGATATTTTTTTCTTTTTTTTAAATGTTTTTTAAGACTTGAGACCCTGTTTTTGAAACTGAGGACAACCTAACTTTTCAGTTTAAAACACAGATCAGAGACGACAGGTGACCCTGACTAATGATTTAATGTGGTCATTTTTCTAATAAGGCCACTCTTACAGTAAGCATTTTGAGTGGACACCAATCGGGGCGTGACACTTCCTATCTGTGTTCCCTGGGCCTGTTGGCTGTCTGTTTGTTTTTTGTTTTTTTGGGTCAGGTCATAAAGGCAGACGACAGCCTAAGGGACTGTTCGTCTTCCTTCAGCCATTTCCCTTCTGCACAGGCTTTTACTACTGCTGGCATTAAAAATAAAACAACTTTTAAAAACGGCTATATCTTACTTCCTCCACTCTCTTAACCTCAGCCAAACTACCTGACCCCAGCCTCCTCAGCATTTAGGCACAGTTCAAAGACTCCTCTATTTCTACTGCATGAAGGTGTCTTAATCACTCTTTTAAAACCCTGTGCATGCAAAATTACACATGACCTTTTTGTTTGTTTGTAGGTTTGGCATCCACCCTGTTGCTGGACGCATGCCTGGACAGCTGAACGTGCTCTTGGCTGAGGCTGGTGTGCCATACGATGTTGTTTTGGAGATGGATGAGATCAATGATGACTTCCCCGGTATGGTTTTGAATTGGGGGTTCTGCTTCTGAATTGCTGTCATAGTCTTCCCTTAGTTTAGCCTCAGTTTGTTTTCCTTTCATTTTGACCTGTGATTCTGGCTTTTTCCAGAGACTGACCTGGTTTTGGTCATTGGAGCCAACGACACAGTAAACTCGGCTGCTCAGGAGGACCCGAACTCAATCATCGCTGGAATGCCAGTGCTGGAGGTCTGGAAATCCAAACAGGTGAGTGGCAAAATGTTCTGATTTACAGAAAAAACTAAATCATCAATGTATCCGTTGTAAACTTGGCTTCTCATTCGTTAGTGATGAAGTAGTCTCAAGACATTTCCTGGGAAATCTTCGAACTGATCTAGGGAATAGTACATTTTGAAGGACTGCATCCACAAACAAGTTAGGTCTTGTGGGCTAATGCAGAAGGATTCCAAATAGCAATTGCTAGAAAGTTGGAAATCTTACTATATAATGTAATATCAGTGGTCAAATCTATTATTCTAGTGTGTGTGTGTATGTGGGGGGTGGGGACTGTGCTGCAAACCGGCCTCCAGGAACGGAGCTGCACACCCCTAATTTAAACAGTCCTCATCATGCTGTTCACATTTTGACATGACACCCAAACACCAACTAACAACTGATCAACAGTACTTCGCCATTGTAAGGCTTCAAACAGGATGTTCTCAGACAGAAGTGGCCACTGAGATTCGAGTGTAATCGGCAGGTTGTAACGGACAGACCGGAAGAGTCACAGAAAAGCATAGAAGTGAATGTCCTTTGGCCACATCCCACAATGATGACTGCTTCAAGATGAATACTACTCAACTCTAGGGCCAGGGAGCATTTTCTCTGGATGTTGAAAGCTTATTCACATTAAGCAGAAATGATGGCCCCCAACCATGTTGGAGACATCCAGTATCAGCCAGTGTAGGACTGTCCTACACTTAGTGAATGTTACAATGACAAACCCATACTACCTGAATAATAATAATAATACCAGAATCCTTAATCCAGTCATTGTGCCCCTGCATGAACAACACGGGTCTAATTTCATCTTCATTGATGACAATGCTCCAGCTCATCAAGGTCACATCATGGCTGCTGGAGACTGGGAAACCTTGCATGGAGTGGCTGCACTTCATCCAGACCTGAATCCCATAGAAAACCTATGGGATCAGCTGAGTCCTCGTCTAGAGGCTCAGAACTCCGTACCCCAGAACCTCAATGACCTGAGGGCTGCCCTTCCAGAAGAGTGTGGTGCCATGACTCGGCAGCAATAAAAATTTGTTTGGGATGAGGAAATCACCATTGAAATCATGATTGAATCAGCAGGAAATTTTTTATGAGTTGTGTATATGTGTATGTGTGTTTTTGTTTTTGTGTGTGTTTTTAATTTCCCAAAAGTTTTACTTAATATTTTCATCTCAATTTCTCCTTACATTATTGGCTTTATGTATTTTTGTTCTTTAACCATTGCTACTAGTTTTATTTAATAGGTTATAGCTCAGTGTCTAGGCTTGTCATGACTGCATTTGAGATCCCAGAATGCTTTGGGGTAGTTGCAAAATTATGGTTGATATGTACAGAGGCAACAGTAAAAAAAAAAAATTAAAATTTTAATGACGGTGAGAGTACAACAAAAAGAAAATCAAGAAAGTCACAATATATACAATATGTAAATTGATTTGTTTTTCATTGAGTGAAATAAGTATTTGATCCTCTAGCAAAACAAGGTTTTTCTTGGTAACCATGGTCCCAGCTGCCATCAAGCACCTCATGTGTAGTTCTCCGCTGATCTCTCACCTTTCTCATGATCATCCTCACCTCACGAGGTGAGATCTTATGTGGGGCCCCAGACCAAGGTCGATTGATGGTCATTTTGTGTTTCTTTCATTTTCCAACAATTGCACCAACAGTTGTCTCCTTCTCACCCATCTTCTTGCTTATCGTTTTGAAGCCCATTCCATCCCTGTGCAGAACCATAATCTTATTCCTGTCATCTTTAGACAGCTCCTTTGTCTTGCCCATAGTGGAGAGGTCTGTTTGATTGGGTCTGTGAACAGGTGTCTTTTTATACATGTGAATAATTGAGACAGGTGTCTTTTAATGTGGTTGACGATTTGAAATTATGAGTACCTAACATGTTTGTTGGAGCCAGAACTCTAAATGGTTGCTAGGGGATCAAATACAAATTTCACTCAATGAAATGCAATTCAGTTTATATATAATGTCATTGTCTGTGTTTTCTTTTTGATATTGTATTTCTCACTGTTAAACATACCATTAAAATTATGGACTTTTAATTTCTTTGTCAATGGCCAAACTTACAAAATCAGCGAGGGGTCAAGTAATTATTTCCTTCACTGTAAGTAAAGCTGTTCTTATGATGGTTTGGGGGTCATTTTGGTTCATAGGTTCCCTAGGTGGTGTAATACAGACAGGCTTTTTTTTAGCTTCCCCCCCAAAAATAAGAAGAAACCTTCCCTTCAAATTTTGAGTCCAGGTATATCTTCCACCAATGCAGATCCCACTCTGCTCTTATTAGCTCTGACTCACTCTCTTAGGAATGATGACATTTCGGTGCATCCAACTGAAACATTCCCTAAATATGGTCTACTGGCTGAATGAGTGGCCTACAGTACACAGACTTGGTCTGGAGAAATCACAGAGGTGGGGTTTTTCCTGCACCCCCCACGCCTCCAACACACACGTCATCTTTCCGTGCATTCATCATGCAGCTTCTGTTCGTCATATGTTCAGCGTTTTCAGCCATTTACTCATTACATTTTGTTGAGGCAAAGCATTTTTGTAAACATTAGGCTACATAGCCAAAACCGTCCACATTTGCCTCACAAAGAATATTTGTTTGTGTGGCTTCTCCAGGTCTTGATTAGAAAGTTAAATGGTCTTTGTAGTGACAGTCCTGATGACACGATAGACTTGCCGTATTTTGGTTGGACCCATAGGCTGGCAGGCCTGGAGTCGAGGGCTGGGTTGATTACCCTCAGCTTAGAGGGGCCTTCTTTTGTAACCTCAGTCCCAAATGGAACCAGCTGCCCTATGAATAATGTAACAAGGCCAAAAACTGTGGGCATATACAGAGGAACACAGCGACATGACGGTGAGGAGGTGCATGTTGGGTGTGTATCTGTTCTCCTCTCTCTGAACCCTCTCCTTCCAATCACCTGGCTGTTGGTGATCATCTGCAGGCCTTCTGCAGGCCCGACAATGATATTAAAAGGGTCCGCTCACTGATTTGAGGTCTCTGGATGAGGGTCATTTTGTTCCAACTATCTTTCAGCATATTGAATAACACCAAAGTAAGACTAGCGGCGAGGACTCTCCTCTCTGGTTTTACTTATTCAATTACTAAAGGGTTCCTGCTTCCCAAACAGATGCTCCCAATCACGGCACCGCTTGTACTCGTTTTCCCAGGAAGTGCTCAGTCTGAGTCTTGCACTTGAGACACTAATGACTCTTAATTTTGTAAATGGCAGATACTTAAATAACCATTAGAAGCTGGAGGCATGAGCTCCTTTCCCTCTCTATTGTAAAATATAGTCTACCACAATATGCGCAGGTGCAATACAGGGTTTCTATACAAATATTGTGACATTTGGCATTAGCTGACCTGAGTGACTCATATCTTTTCCTAGTGCAAGAAAAAAACCTCACTGTTAATACGGATGATGTATTCCATCAACTTTGGTACCAGAATTATTATTACTTGGTTGGATTCACCCAGATCAATGACTAAACAAATCAATCTGCTTTCATCCATTCAGGTCATTGTGATGAAGAGATCGCTGGGTGTGGGCTATGCTGCGGTGGACAACCCAATCTTTTACAAGGCTAACACAGCCATGCTTTTAGGAGACGCCAAGAAGACATGTGACGCTCTCTCTGCTAAAGTGCGTGAAGGCTAATGACTAGCTCTGCTGGCCCTCCAGGAGGGGGAAGAATTACTGCACCCAGAGTGTGCACCCTGAACAAGCCTTTAGACATGAATTAGCATCCATAATATCTCACTCCTGACCACATTCTCTATACTCCTTTTTTTCGTTCATGGATTGGTTACTTGGATGTAGATTTAGTTCATCTTGATTCAGTATTTTCTTTTAACGACATTTTGTTTGTCTTCCGGACCTGTGTAACAAAATTAAGCTAAAAAGGGGAAAACAGCATTAAAGCAGCTCATCTGCTGTAGCACATCTTGTTTGGATTTTGTATTTAAAGTAGGTGTTGATCTAAATTGGGCACTTCTTTCTCTTTTAGGCAAGTTTTTAGGTAATAACTTTGCAGTTTTAGCCATTGGTAGTACCAGTCATTTGCAGAAAATGCTTTTTTTCTCTTTTATTTGGGAAGAAACCTATTTTCATCTGTGACCAATGTATGATGTGGTATTGTAACGTTATGAACTTCTACAAGAAGGAGCTGTTGAAGGTGTCAGATGGCAAGTTCTCCACGCAGTATAAATCTTCTCTTACCTCCCAAGTCCTCTTGGATTTGAAGGATCAGTGCTGATATGAAGTAAAGTAAACCTAATTATAAATGGCATATTTGGCTTTAGTGGTATCGGACATAGCGGTGTCCCTTTGAGTATTATTTCCCCTTTCAATTAATGTCAAGATGAATGTCAAAATATAATGTATGCCTAATCTAGAAAAAGCTTACATAGTAGTTTCTTACCATTCTTTCAGATCTGCTCATGGCACTGTTCCCTTGTGGTATCTGACAGTTGTTAGTAACACGACTGACTGGAACTTATGAAATTTAGAATGGAGAACATGGCAGACCATTACAACAATCCTACCTCTTGACAGTGTAAAACTTGACCAAACAGTCTGTCCTGGTTCCCTTCAAGCATTATGACCGTTTCAAACTCAACTGCTTCAGTTACAGCAGGTTGAAATGGCCCGTTTGTAGGTTCGCGTTTGGACTTAAAGAAATCAGGTTGTGCGTTAATACTGAGCCGATGCCCTAGGAGAAGGTTTGGTGCCACTTTTGTCATTTCAAAGGTTTTTAATTTAAATCCGCTATCAGTTTAAGGCAAGAAGTAACAAGCAATAAAAACAATTACATTGTAAAATCAGAAAAAACATTTGAGTGATTATGAACATATGCATCACTCCTCCCTTCCTTAATACTTCTGGATATTTCTTTTACAGAGATGTGCCCCTTCTTCTTTTGAAATACTGAGGCTGTTAAACAGGATAGGGTAGGAGTTAAAGAGAGGGTAAGGGAACAAGTCTTCAAACATTTCATTGTGCCATGGTTGGGAGATGAACGAGTTGATGACATACTGTGAAGTGTTTCTCTCTCTCTCCAGTTTATCATGGAACATCACTCTTAATAAACATCAAGATATGAAAACCAATGGAATGGGTAGTCTGTTCTTAAGCTCGCATGCTTTCGTCTCAAAGGTCACACGCAGATGAAATGTTTGTGTGCTTGCCACGCGAGCGTAATGTTTGTATCTTCAGTGTGTCTTTGGAAACCACTCTAAGTAGTGGCTGCACAAGTGGCAGTGATTGGCAATTGTCAGCTTCAAGATGACCTGGTGCAAGATCTGTGGTATTTTCTCACCCATATGTGTGTGAAGTTAAAGGTGGAGATTGCATGAGGGTTCTTTCACTTCTGCAACAAGTGGCACTCAGACATGATCATATCTCCTGCTGCACCTCTCCTGACTTAAAGAAGGATGAGGGTTGGGAAGAAAGTGCTCTGGGTAGCTGATACGTTCTAAAGCAAAAGAAAGATCCTCAAATGATTCTTGAGTAGAATATACAGAATGTTTAATTGGTACAGAGCCATAAGATTATTCAGAATTACCTTTCTTTTTCATAAAGTAGAATCAATTGAAAGGTTCTAGTGGGAATATCTTTAACACTTCCTGCTGCCTTTCTTTAGCAAACTTAGCAATTTTCCAATCCATTCATACATTTGGTGTCATCTTGTCCTCATTTCTTCCAAACTTGGAACTATCAGTTCTGCTTTAATTTGTTTCCCAGTGGTGCTGGTACATTTCTGTGGCTCTTCTTGCCTCTACATTGGTAACCGAACACAATTTACGGCTTGATTCCTTTACAGCCGATCTCCAACCTTTGCTTAAGCTGAAAACACCATAAGAAATACGTTTGATTGGAGCAGACTATTCCCTTTGCCACAAATGTGACTAAATTGCCATTAATTTCGAAAAGAAAAGAGGATGTGGCTCCTCTCGACTGGACAGTCAGTATTCTTGAGTTGATCTCTTTTCCTCAGTCATGGGCTCCTTAGTTCCACTCCTCAAACAGCTCCAGCTTTGAGGTTTTGTAGTTCATTGATGAAGTAGCTACAGTATCACTTTAATCCACATGCAAAGGTCTAAATGTAATCCTGGAGATGTAGCCTCAAAGCCAATAAAAGGACTTTACCTACTTGATCATTCCTCTCCTGCAGTCCACACACCTGTTCCACCTGTTTGACCGTTTTAAAGGCTTAAACACGCAGTTCTCCAGCGATATTAAACCCCCCTTTCATCATCCAGCCCACTGTATATTACTCCACTTTTAAACACAGAGAACCATTGCGTCCTGATCTCCAAATGTCTCGTTTCAAGCTAATGCTCACTGTATCACAGATGCTCTTAAAAGCCAGAGCTGCTTGACTCGAAAGATAAAGATTAATGTCAACAAGCCACCATGCTGCTCTTACCATGCCCTCCCTATTAAGCCTGACATTTAAGAAACATAAACATGTTGGAGTGTCCTTTTAAGATACTTTTATTGACCAGCTGCCCTTGTATTTTTTTTCCCATGGACATGAATGCTGGGATGAAAGTGTGTGTGTGTTAATGTAGCAGATAGGGAGCTTCTTTTGAGCTTTCGCAGAAAAGTCCTGGCCTTCTGCGCTGAGCCATCATTTACTAAACAACATCCACTATTTGGCAGCCTGAGGTCCCGCACCATGGTGTGGTTTTGGATTGTATATAGAATGTAGAGGGGATATTATATGCTACCATACAAGTAAGACAGGCCATTATCAGGTAGCAGATCATCATTTATATGCATATTATTTTTCCTACATAAACAATAGAGACGTCTTTTTCCATTTGTGGACAATAAAGAATATGAGCCATAACAACAGGTTCTTTGAATTGTCCTGGATTAAAGGTATGAAGCAACATCTGTACATACATAATCGTAATAATTAAGTTATATAATTCCTTTTTTCATCTCCAAATGTGTCCACTAGAAAGGATCCCTGTACTGAGGCCTTGTCCCGCTGACTTGGGTTTGGCTTGTGCTGCCTTGGGTCTGAAAGTGTGTTTGTGTAGCCCTGGCCAGGGACAAAATATTTACCCCAGTGTTGTTTTAAACACGAAGCCACAATGTGATGTGTGTTAGCGTATGGGGCATCCCTCAGTGACCTCTTACACTCTCGGCTGTGGACTTCAAAGCCTGAATAAGCATATTCACATACAGGAGTTTATAGAGAAGTTTGTCTTGTGGCTAATCAAAAAAACAAACTGACAAGATAGAATCTGTTGTATAATGCATTATCACTATTATGCATGTTCACCAGGAGGCTTCGCTCTTTGAGTTTATACTTAATAATCCCCTTGATCAGCTGCTGTGTGTGTGGTTTTTTATTTTTTGTTCGTTTTTTTGCTCATGATTCTTTTTAATTCATTGTCATGACCTGCTGCTGTGTGTGGGTCTCCACCTCACCCCTATCAGTTATATATCAGCATAGGTACTAATATGACCGCATAAGTATCAGAAAGGAGGCCATTCCGAATTATTAGGCACACATCATGGAACCTTCAGGCCCTTCTGATCCTCCAATGAAGGTAAAGTCATTTCTTGCTCATCTGAAGTCACTGTTAAGCTTTGGTTGGAAATACAATGGTTTAATTCTTGGAAAAATGTTTAACTGTCCAGGAAAAATATGTTTTTCCTCCATGGTATCCAGGTAAATACAGCCAAGCAATCTCTTCTATTTATTAGGACCTTAGGAGCTGGAATAAATGCTGAATGAAATCACACTAGTCATGCTCATGTTAGAAATTATTTGTTCATACAGTGGTGTGTGTTAAAGTATTTGTCCCCTTCCAGATTTATTTTTTTCCATGTTTGTCTCACACATCAAAATTTAACATAACAAATTTAAATATTAGTCAAAGGCAACACAAGTAAACAAAAAATGCAGTTTTTAAGTGAAGGATTTTCTTACCAAGGGAGCAAAAAATCTAAATCTACATGGCCCTGTGTGACAAAGTGATTGCCTGTTAAAACATAACAGTTGTTAATACCCACCCGAGTTCAATCTCTAGCCACACCCAGGTCTGATTACTGCCACACCTGTTCTCAATCAAGAAATCACTTAAATAAGATCTGCTTGACAAAGTGAAGTGATCAAAAGATCCTTAAAAGCCAGACATCATGCAGAGATCCAAAGAAATTCAGAAACATGAGAAAGAAAGTAATGGTGATCTATCAGTCTGGAAAAGGTTATAAAGCCATTTCTAAAGCTTTGGGACTCCAGTGAACCACAGTAAGTATCCACAAATGGCAAAAACATGATACATTTCACAGGAGTGCCCGACCGACCAAAATTACCCCAAAAGTGCATCAACGACTCATCCAAGAGGCCACAAAAGAACCCACAACAACATCCAAAGAACTTCAGTCCTCACTTAAGGTCAGTGTTCGTGACTCCATCATAAGAAAGACACTGGGCAAAAATGACCTGCATGGCAGAGTGCCAAGACAAAAAACCACAGCTGAGCCAAAAGAACATTAAGGCACGTCTCAAAAACATCTTGATGAAAACATCTTGATGACCCCTAAGACTTTGGGGAAATTACTCTGTGGACTGATGAGAAAGCTAAAGTGTTTCCTACTTTTTTCCCTACCACATCTGGTGTAGACATAACACCACATTTCAGATAAAGAACATCATACCAACAGTAAAACATGGTGGTGGTAGTGTGATGTTCTGGGGCTGTTTTGCTGCTTCAGGACCTGGAAGACTTGCTGTGATAAATGAAACCTTGAATTCTGTTGTCTACCACAGTCTCTGTTTTCAAGTCTAGGCTAAAAATCTACCTGTTCAGCCAGACGCTGGTGTCTTGGGACGCTCTCATGACCATGACCCTGACTCTATCCCTTCTAGCTCGGCTGCTATAGTGAAGTTCACCGGAGTCTTATTCATAGTCCTGCTTTGCATTCAAAGCTCATTCTTTAGTTTTATACCTTCACCCAGCAAACACTAACTTTGTTTTTTCTTCCATCACTCATCACTGAGAGGAGCTTCCACCTATGTGTCCTGCCTGACTGACCCTCATCTTGGCCACCTGCACACAGAGACTGCGGTGCTTCTCCAAGACCGAAGCTTCCAGCCCATGTTGATTCCGGCCCATCCATCTTGGTATGGTTTAGCCTCCACTGACCATCACCACATCTTCTGCCTACACCTCAAACAATGAAACTCATAAACAATTATCAACTCATTTTCTGACACTTCCCTAACTATTATCTGGTGTCGACCAGAGGAGGATGGGTTCTACTGAGCGTTGGTTCCTCCCACGTTTTCTTGCCTCCTTCACTTTATGGGCTTCGACCTTGTAAAGCTGCTTTGTGACAACATCTGTTGTAAAAAGCACTTTAGAAATAAAACTGAATTGGAATTGAATACCAAAAACTCCAGTAGGAGCATGTTTGTGACCTCAAGCTGAAACAAACTTGGATTCTACAGCAGGACAATGATACAAAACACACCAGCAAGTCCTCCTCTGATTGGCTGAAGAAATGAAGACTTTGGAGTGGCCTAGTCAAAGTCCTAAACCTAAATCCTATTGAAATGCTGTAGCAGGACCTTTAAAAATCTGGTTCCTGCTCTAAAATCCTCCAATCTGGCTGAACTACAACAATTCTGCAAAGATGGGCCAATATTCCTCCAAAGACTTTGCCCCTGAGATTGCAGGTTCAAGTCCCAGCCCGGGCACCACTGAGGTAACCCTTGAGCAAAGTACCGTCCCCACTTCACTGCTCCCCAGGCGCTGTTGATCACTGCCCGCTGTGTGATGGGTTAAAAAGCAGAGGACAAATTTTGTTGTGGTGCACTGTGTGCAGTGGTGAAATCACGAATCACTTGTAAAAGGCTCAATGCAAGTTACTGCTAATGCTTCATTGCTATTGTTGCTGCTAAGGGCCCAACCGGTAATTAGGTTAAGGAGGCAATCACTGTTAGACAGGGTCATGTAGGTTTGGATATATTGGATATATTTTTTTTCTACCTTTTTTTTTTTGTCATTTTGTGTTTACTTGTGTTGTCTTTTCCTGTCAAACATACAATAGTTTTACAATTCTGAAAAGTTGAACCATAGTAACTCATGGACCATCTGTGTATGGAAATGTCTGATGCAAGCTTTAATATGGAAGACATATTCAAAATCACTTGTGTGTAATCTCAGTTGGCGTTATTAATTACCTCAGCTTAGCACTAACATACACCTAGTTTTCCTAGTTGTATGCAGAAATTAGCATCATTATTTTTTCAACAAGTGAAAGCCATCCATCCATCCATCTATTTTCCAAACTGCATATAAAGACTAATTGCTTTGAAAGTGGAAAGTTGCCTCTTTTTAATTTTAATTTAAAAATTTTAATTTTTTTTTTTTTTCCCCATTGGGCAACGAAAGTGGAAGATGTAGACTGCAGGAAGGCTACTTTAGCACCTGGGCTCTTTTACTAAAATGCTATGGTGCTGCAACCATACAGAAATCAATTTGGTATAGTCATGCTGAAATTTTAGGCCTTCCCTAAAAAGAAATAATCTGGATTTCAGTATGTGTTGCTCCAGAACCTGTATATGTTGTTTAGCATACATATACATATATACAAATATATAAGAGGATGTCTGTTTGTCTGTTTGCTATGTGTTTCCATACGGCTGCACGGATTGCGGCCAAAGTTGGTACATAGGGGCATCTCATGCTCCTGAAGCCGTAGTGCTACTTCCAGATGCGTCCGTTTTCTCATACATATACACCACCACAGGAAAAACTGCCAACATCCTCTGTAAAGAAGTGCTGTAAGCCGTCCCCCATCTGTTTCACCTTCCGGAAATAAAGTTTTCTATTGTGTCTTTTTACACTAAGCTTTCTGTTTATTTGGATGAGCGTCACCGTATCTGCTTTGTTCCTTTACCTACAAATCCTGCTATGTTACCATGAATTCCAAGCTCCACATTTCCCCATTCTCTGGGTACCATCCTTTCCCAGCAACGCCGGGTTCCCTGCTATTAGACTTATAAAGCAACGGTCCTTCCCAGATGTGCAAGCTATCTATACCATTTGCACTTATGCACCTCCACACCATCACTGATGCTGGTTTTTGAACTGTGCACTTATGAGCTGGATGGTCCTTTTCCTATTTAGCATATTAGTTACAGTGTCTGTGATTTTCAATCAATTTTTTTGATTTGTGAGATAACAGTTTATATGATTTCTTCTTTAAATGGTCGAGTTTTAACTTGCATTGTAAATGCAGCGACAAACTGGATGGGAGTGTTACTGAGCCCATGCACTGATCCCCACAGCAGAACCATGTCTGTTTTTAATGCACTGCTGCCTGAGGGTCACCGTAGATCACAGTCAACCAAATTTGGTGATTGGCCTTGTCGCTCACATATGGAGGCTTCTCTGGAGTCTCTGAATTGTTAAATGAAACATATTAAGCAGTAAATGAAGATTTATGTAAATGAACATTATTCTCACATGGTTGCTGTATTTAACAGAATGGTGAAGGCCTCCCCATCTTCCATGCTTCTGAGATATTTGCCTCTTTGAAATGCTTATAAATAACTTATTGTCATTTGATCTAATTAGGTGTTTTGCCTTGTTTTTGATATGATGTCTGTTTGCTATTTTCAATTACATATGGGACTGTAAGTAATTGTGTTCTGTTTTTATTTAAATTTTAAACAGCACCCCTGTTTTTTGGAAATGGGGTTGTATATTGACTCCTCTGACTCCTCTTTGGCCCATAGCATCACTGGTACTTTTCCGCAGTTCTCGTTAATCTTTTATAATTGTCATGAACAGAAAGCTAACAGAAAATGTCAGAGCTGATTCGGAATATTATTTCATGTTAAAACCCACTGAAGATATTTCAAATGAGCTCTAGAAATGTTTGTCTGTCTGATTTATATCCACACACTACAACATAGGATGTTTGTCTGTTTGGAATGTAACTTCTTTTTGTTTGTTCAAGTATAAATCTGCAAAGATCTCTTACTTTTTGTGTGGAACAGTCAGAAGTTGTTGGTAGAGGTGCTGGTGGTCCCTAGGTCATGGAGTGTGGTCTGGGTACCATTTCTGAGAGACATATTTGAATTGCAAACCTTCAGTCTGCATTTCAAAGTTAGGCTCAGGGAGCAGCTCTGACGTGTGCGGTGGCCATGAGGAATTGTAAGCAGTAATCAAGCAGCATAGCTGTGTGGAGGTGTCAATGATGAGCCTGGAATAACAGCCAGGCTTCCTTTCAGCTCACCAAGTGTTCCTCTGCTCTGCTGGAAGTGCCATTACGTTTAATATATCATAGGAAGACTTTTATT
Source organism: Lepidarchus adonis (assembly GCA_037576955.1). NCBI lineage: Eukaryota > Metazoa > Chordata > Actinopteri > Characiformes > Lepidarchidae > Lepidarchus > Lepidarchus adonis. The sequence continues at coordinate 11,324,287 of JBBIGC010000024.1, forward strand.
TGGAGCTGTACAGTAGTGAAGTGCTGATCAAGGCTCCTTAGGGTCAAGGGTCTAACTCAGGCCACAGCCAAAAACACAGCTGTTTGAGTCCAATCCAAGAACAGTAAAACAAGCTCAGATGAAACACGTCTTTAAGACTAATTAATCTTTTGACAGAATCAGCCAGTTTTGCAGCTCTGAAAAATGCTTTATTGTTTTTTTGTTTTAAGATTAATAATAATAATAATAATATTGATTTATGTAGCGTCTTCCTTGTACCCAACTTCGCTTTACAACAAAAAGACACTAACAACAAAGGACACAAAGAAGAAGGAGAAAACACAAGCAACATGAAGAGATGCAATGATGCACAGTCAGGCCACATAGTCCAAACAGATGGAGCTGAAGTAGGTAAAGAGCCAATGTGATCCAGAAACATGATGAACATATATTTGGAGGCAGTGAGTGATTCCAAGCTCTACAAAACTACAGAACCTGGGTCCAGGTGGCATCATGTCCATTTTGAAGATGGTATAAACTTCAAATCCACAGTTACAAGTCTGGACAAGCCAAACGGCAATGAGTCCAGAAGCTCCATGTGTAGTCTGCATGATGAAAATCATCAACATAATGGAAATCACCAACCTCGTAGGCCGGAGTGAAAGGCCAGACGAACAGCAGAAAAGGAAATTAAGAGTGAGTGGTGAGTATAATGTATAATGAGTTTGTATAATGGTGCAGAAAATAAGTATTTGGTCAATAACAAAAGTTCACCTAAATACTTTGTAATGTAACCTTGTTTGGCAATGACAGAGGTCACCAGGTTTGCAGGTATTTTGTTCTTCTCAGGAGCTGTGATGTTTTGGGGCTGTCGCTGGGCAACACAGACTTTCATCTCCCTCCACAGATTCTCAATAGGATTGAGGTCCGGAGACTGGCTAGGCCACTCCAGAACCTTGAAATGCTTTTTATGTAGCCATTCCTTCATTGTTCAGGTGGTGTGTTTGGGATCATTGTCATGCTGGAAGATCCAGCCACGTTTCATCTTTAGTGCTCTCACTGATGGAAGGAGGTTTTTGCCTAAAATCTCACGACGAGCGGCGTTTATACTAAAGATTTACATTTTGGTCTCACCTGACCATATGACATCCAGATGGTCTCTGGCAAACTTTAAATGGGCCTGGATTAAAGCAGGGGGACCCTTTGAGGGCTGCAGGATTGACGAAGTAATGGGCTACTAATAGTAACCAGTTGACCAGTTTCCCCCATGAAGTTTTGAGCCGTTTCCCCACTGTTCTCAAGATCATTTGTACCCCACGAGGTGAGATCTTGCATGGTGCACTAGGTCGAGGGAGATTGTCAGTGATCTTTATTTCATTTTCTAATAATTGCTCCAAGAGTTGATCTCACCAAGCTGCTTGCTTATTATAGATTGGCTCATCCCAGTCTTGTGTAGGTGTACAATCTTGTCCCTAGTGTTGTTAGACAGCTTTCTGGTCTTGGCCATGGTGGAGGATGGAGTCTGACTGTTTGATGGTGTGGACAGGTGTCTTTTATACAGATAACTAGTTCAAACAGGTGCCATTAATACAGGTAACGAGTGGAGGATAGAAGAGCTTTTTTTTTTTTTGTCCTGTCCTGTCCTGACAGTTAGGCAAGCAGCATGGTAATTCTGTTGCCTGGGGTGTCAGTGCAGTTTTGTTCTACAAAA
>JBBIGC010000024.1:11338376-11357663 GCA_037576955.1 Lepidarchus adonis
GTGTGTATATATATATATCCACCGTCTGCCAAACTGGTGGTTGGGTACAGTACATTTATTCCTATAATTTTTACAATTTTGGCTTGAACACTGATAATTGAACCTTCAAAAATAATACAATGAACCTTACTTCTAGAACTAGGTGAATCCTACCTCACGTCATGTTCTATTATATTCAAATGAATGAAAATTGCTTGTTTTTATTAAATTATAGGACACCAGACAGAAAACAGAATGCTGATTTTCTTTATTACATAAGAAATTTCCTAATACTTGTTTCAGTGTGACTGATGGAAACAAAGTGTTACAGAGGAAAAAGGCTTTGTAGAAATCATGACCTCTGATGAGATCAGAGTGGTACCTTCACCTTCAGAGTCATGCCTGCTCTTACAGGTTGCTTGAGACATTTCCCATTTCCTTGGTCTAAGGGTCTGTGGAAAAAATGTCCTACATGTTAACATTCTCAGATTTGTCCTGCGCTTGCTAGTTCTCAGAGCTCAGAGCCTATTATAAATATTTAAGGGAAACTGTTGACATGAAGATAACACTGACAAATTGAGCTGTGTGCGGGAAGAAAAGACCTAAAACCCATAATAAGTCTACGATTGTGGCTACAACCTGCTCAGTTTATATTTTTCATCACTGGTGTTTGTTAAAAGATCATATCAATCATTTTTATAATCCAGTATCAAAGTTTTTGGGAAACATTAGGTTTGGGATGATAAAGTCTGTATAAAAGTTCAGATTTGGCTGTTTTGAGAGTTTTGAAGCCGGTGTGGTGGACATCAAGCTTGCTGGTCCACAGGGCAGTCTAATGTTTACAGGACACTGGCCTTAGCAGGAAAAACTCCAAGATGATTGGAGAGATCAATAATTGTTCATTTAAATAGAGCATCAGCTTTCATAACAGTCCTTCATATGGTCATTCCTCCACTTTTACTAAATGTAATGACTTGATTCGTGTACGCCAGCCTGACAAATAGCCCAGCTTTTAAAAGAACAGCTGTGTTATTAATGCAGAATGAACTATTCCTCCAAGCGATTGTTTGGAATCTTCAGCACTTTTAATCACATTTGTAGACACATAAATGTTGGGGTCAGAGTGAGCTTAACACTTTGCTGCAAACTCTAGAACTAGTCCAACTTCTGCATTTTCCATCATGAACTCTGTGAACTCTTCTGCTGAACAGTGTCAGCAATCCAACATTGTGCAGGTCCAAAAGTGCAGGAGATTGCTATGTGTCTTATCACTCTCCGGTGTCGACCAGAGGAGGATGGGTTCCCCTTCTGAGCCTTGGTTCCTCTCAAGGTTTCTTCCTATATTTAGGGAGTTTTTCTTGCCACTGTCGCCTTTGGCTCATTTGGTCTCAGACCCGGATTCTGTAAACTCTGTAAAGCTGCTTTGTGACAACGTCAGTTATAAAAAGCGCTGTATGAATAAAATTGACTTGACTTCACTTGACTTGAATCTGGGGTCACAGGCAAACCCTCAAGCCTTTTTGTTAAAGCATCTTTTTGGAGCTGAAAGTATCATCTTTGTCTCCAACACAGCACAGTCCATCTATCAGTGTTCAGTCAGTCTCACACACACACTTAGACTACACACACACATAACACTAGTACAGATTTCTAGAGAACATCAAATCTCAAGCGTGCGTCACTTTAACACAACATGCGTCAAGCATGCGTCACCTTAAACATGACTCTAGACACGCCCACAACACACCCTGTGGACACGCCCACTACACGCCTACTGAACACATCTTAAAAGTTTCAGAAATACATCTACAGGTACTCAGACTTCTGACTTCCTTTTGGGAGAGTCTGAGTCACTCACTCTCTTTATTTCTGTCTCTCACTAGAAGATTAACTCTTTGCTGAGTCATTCTTTTCTATGGGATCCCACAAATAGGATAATTTATGCCTTTCCACAAAAACTTTAAACTGTAACTGTAATTTTAAAAAATCTTTTATATCAGCGGCGATTCTGACATCTTCCTGGAATCAGTTGGCACCATCACGAAAATTACAAAACTTCAGCATTTACCCTTGTGATCGATAGCGCTGGTGTATTATAAGGAAATTAGAAGGAAATTAGTTCATGGCTGTTTCTGTGTTGGCGATGTATTACGTAATGAGAGTTGTGTACTGTACTGCACTCAGCCAGGACAGTGATGAGGCTCAACGGATGCCTGACCATTGATCTGGAAGCCTGGGTCAGATGACCATTCTGTAACTCAACCTCTCACTAATTTGCAGCAGGTTGCATTGCTAAGTTATGCCCAAATTTGTCTGCACTCACAAAAAAGAAGGCTGTTCCATGCACAATACACATCACCTCATATAACCTTGAGTGAAGTACTGTTATAGAAAGTTCATGTGCCTGACCATACTAGTCAAAATCCACCCTGTCATTTACAAGAACAAAACTGTAATCTTTCATCAGACTCTATTGGCTTTAATATACTTTTGATCACCTTTCTGTTTATCATTATGCTTCATATCCTCTTTCCACCATCCATATTCATAATAATATTATGAGAAAGATAAAGACAAAAGTAAAATTAACAACAGAAATCAGCTGAAGACAAATGAAATGTAGCATTAACATCAACAATAAAATTTCAATGATAAGAAGAAAAAACCCAAACAAAGCAAACCCTCACTTTCCTCTTGTAATAATTTTCCTGAAGCAAATTAACCATAGCTTCAATTCTGTTAAATTAAAAACTCTTGAAGGGTTTTATACAGAGTGGCTCCATTTGGTATTTGGAGAGTAAGATGGCACTGCCAGTTCTACCTCTCCTATTAACTGGCAGTTTTTAACAAATCTATGCACAATTAAAATTCGAATGACAGAATCATTAAAGAGGCTGAGCGTGAACAAGTCTCAAGAATGCTTGAAGTAGAGAAGAAACGAAAAGAAAGAAACTTCAGAAGAAAATATAAACTGAACTTTTATTGGTTCCCTCTTTCCTGTAAAACATCTGACACACCATGATGGAAACACTGTGTTTTAGCTCATGATCTGAAGAGCTTGAGGCCACTTAAGAATAAACAAGGTACAGAATGCTCTTCCAAGTAACACTCTTCTTGGAATGAATCCTAAGTCAACTCATCTTTGGCTCTGAAAATATTTATATTATTTTTTATATCAAGAAGTTTTTAAGAACTTCCAGTACGTTTAGCAAAGTTGCCGATATCTGCATTCTGTCAATGATTTATTCACTCAATTTGGGGTCTGGTTGACACCTCTTGAATTTTACAGTAGAAATGCTAATTAACAAGCTCATATTATGAAAAGCTAAAATTTCCCTCACGTTTGAAATAGGTGTTTTATAAACTGTGTCAATTTTGCTAGTTTCAAAACCCTTACCGCCATTTCATTCCTGAACGTAAATTGTCAGCGTTCTAGGGTTAGGGTTAGGGTTTGGATTAGATCAACACCCCATAATTTTTTTTTCAATGAATATTCTACCCCAACATAGATCTCCTAATATTTTCTAAATCCTCCGAAAATTCAAATGACAAGAATTGCACAGAGTCTTTTTTTAAATTAGTTATAATTTCTAATTTCAAAGTAAATATGTAATAATAAATATTTTTACTAGCTTCAAGGTGTACCCATTTAAAAATGTATAACTTTTTTTTTATTTCTTGTTAATGACCACCAGGGTTCTGCAGCCAACACTTTGGGAAATACAGATCTAGTCCTTAAGATCTATACGAAAGCTATCAGGACAGCTTATTTGGATTCATTACTTCTATGATCTCACAAAAATGATAAATTTATACCATATTCTCCAACAGTAGGCCATCCCACATTATAGGCTTCCCATTTTAATGCTTATTTATGTTTTAAAAATCTAAGATAAGTCCCATGTTATTAGCAGCAGTGTCACTGAATTGAACTGATCTGAAGTAAAAGCATCTAACTTGACAAACCCTGAACATTGTAGTGACATTACACCGTAGATAAGCATAAACAATTAAATTGATTGAATTTGGAACTTACCAATATCATGCTGCAATGCTGCAGAATTTAAGCTCCACACAACGTTTGCAATATCCGATATGAATGAATCTAATATTAGCAACCGCAAAGCAACACAGGTCACAATTGACATTTACGGATCTGATTTGAAGAAGGGTAAGCCTAATCACTTTTGCATTTCAGTGTTGCTAATTTTATACTGAAGAATTCGCATGTGGATGGATGATTGACAACGCTGCATGATGGAGCACTGTTCCAGCATCAAAAAGTTTTTTTTTTCTCGCCAGAATATGACAACCAGATTGTGAGGTAATACATAATAAAGATAATCATATGCTGCATTTAGACAAGATCAACTCTACAACCACTTTTATTTTACAATACACAGAGAGTCTGCATATTCTGGTGCATTGACTCCCATGACCGATGCTAATCCTGGCAACTTGTTTGTTTCCACTTTTCAGTGGAAAGTGCGATGTGGCGGTTTCATGGGGAGCAAAGCATTATGGTCTGTGTAGTGTGTGGAGTGGAGAACAGGTGGGTCGTGCAGAAAACGGGTGAGTTTTTTTTTTTTAGCTGCGTGTTGTAGCTTGGTAGCGAAAGAGCACGGGTTAGCAGCGCATATTGGAGCAGCTAAACAGTGCAGTAAATAGTACATTTAAATTCAACTAATCATTTGGGAAGGCTGCTTTTTGTTCCCTGAATTATACATTTACTGAATGTGTTTTTGTGTTTTTAGATAGACATTTAAGCAAGCCACACCCAATACCAGGTTTGCAAAATCTAAGGTATCTTATAAGGTATATCAAAAGGTATAAGCCACTGCCTATTGTTGGGAAAATACGATATATGTCTGCCAATTCCATTTACATGACCTCAGATCTCATAGACACTGTTAAGTTATAAAGTGTTTTTAACATTCAAAAGGTTTTTTGAATGAGGCAGATCAAAACAGAGCTCAGTTAAATGTTTTAGTTTTATAGGCAGTATCAAAAAGTCTGTTTAATTAAAAAAAAGAAAAAGAAAAAAAAGTCTGTTTAATTTTAAGGGCTAAAAATAGGTTGAAAAATGAACAGGTAAAATGAACTACCACTGTTTTTGTTACAACCCACCCAGACATTATAAATGAATCTTAAAATGCAGGAAAATATGTATATGAAAATGCAAATATATGAATATGGGTCTTCCAAATGATCATTAGTTAGTAAATCAAAGAGATACTGGGTGAACACTCAGCTGAAGAACAAATGTCAGAGAATAAAGAAGTCAATGTGAATGGTTCACTGTGACACAATAGTACAGATTCAGAGGAGGCACTGATGGCATAGCTTTGCCTTAAGCAAGTCCAACTTCATGTGCGTGTGTGAAGTGTGGATGTGTGTGTTCATGTGCTAGTGCCTGATCTGGTCAAGGTATAGGCTAAGTGAGTCATAAACCCACAGCTGCTGGCCAGATGATTGGGACCACCTGCTTCCTTCATCATTTACACGTTCCATGAATATACAAACAACAGCAAATTGAAGTCCTGCAGCCTTGATTCTTCCCATCGGTACTTTAAACTGCTTTAAGAACCTGGCATTGGGAATTTATGTCAAGCGTTAACAGTGTTTGTGTCTCTATATGCGCTTGTAAGGTGATATGTGTACTGAAAATCGTATGTAGAATTTGCATGTGTTTCAATAGGGCAGTTCAAGGTGCGACTAACATTCAGTAATCTTTTTTGCATTTACATGCAAGGGCAAAATTTCACAGATGTAAAAGGCATCTGGTACAACTATATTCCTGATGAAAAATATCTGTACATACATTAAATTTCCACAGAATTTCTGTAAGAATTATATTGTAGATTGAAACAGTGCTATAGTAATTGCAGTATTATAGTTATATGGAATATTATATTATAAAGATGTATTATACATTACTTTAAATAGTGATATATAAATCCCATTTAATTTTTAATAAACTTTAACTTTTATTTACTGTAAATGACAAAAATACAAAATGTTGAATTAGACTAAAAAATTGCATAAGCAAAAAATAAGAGAAAAGTTTATACAGGCGGTCCTTGACTTACGACATACTCAACCTATGAAACCTATTTATGGTTACAATGCTGCCCCAAACCCTGTTTTCTTAATATTGTGTGAAAAGTGAAAGGGAAAGTACCTTTAATAAAACACTCAAAAAATGCAATACAAAGCCTCAAGGAATGGCCCCAGGGCAAAACACAGCAAATGCTGGTTTTAACTTATGAAATATGATGAGGAATGGAACCATGTCGTAAATCAAAGACCCTGGTGTAATATTTAAATCACACTGGTTTGAAATATTTCACAATAAGCAGTTGAACTGGTAACAGGTGAGAGTTTCATGACAGGTTATAAAAGCAAATATGCAAAGATGTGTCATAAATCACCACTTTGTGCCAGACTTTGTGAGAGTTCTTTCTGCAACATTAGAATTTTCTTCTCTCACCATTTACAGTAATAATAATATTTTAAAGAGATTCAGGGAATATGGAGAAATTTCAGTCCATCATGACCCCTCAGAAAGCACAGAAGCATGAGAAACCGTCCTGCTACTGTGATAAATCCACCTCCTAATCATATAGTAATCATAACTGTTTTCATTTTCAAAATTTATTTTGTTTTCTCTTTCTTATTGTTATCTTGTGTCAAATAGAAGATCATGGCTTCCACCCAAGGTTTCTTCCTCCAGCTGAGGAAATTTTGGGACAACATCTAGATAAATAAAATTTAATTTAATTGAATAAAAATACCAACACTGGCTTATATCTAATAGCAACTCTTCAATACAGTTCTCTATAACTGTTTAGCTTGAATTAAAATTAAGTAATTTTGATGTGTATAGTGCTTTTCACAAAGCAAGATACAGAAAGTATATGTAGAAAACAGTAAATGGTTAAAGAAATAAAGGCCACCAATAGTTCGGCAAATGTATGTTAAGCACAGGTAAATAATTTTTAATATTACAACTTCATAACAACCATGCTTGTCTATCTAATAAATATCAATATTTATGATAGATATACCTTACACATACACAGTTACACAGTTAAGTCCGTGGGTGTGGGTGAGTGGTGGGTTAAGGGCAAGTGCACAAAAATATGGTGAAATATTCTGTTTACAGCCACAGTAGGAGAGTCAGAGACGCTTGGTTGATGCTATTGGGTTTAAAACTGCACAGCTTCCAGCTAATTAAGTTGCAACAATGGCAGAAGTTTTCTGTTAATGATGCTTGTGTGTTTTTCTGTATGTTTGTAATGGTGCAATTCTCTGTAAAGGCAGAATCACTGCTCAGTTGGAACAAAAGACTACACTCTAAAATGTATCCAGATATACCACTAATTATAAGACAACATTACAGGTATATTACAGGTATTATTACTGTAAAGTAAAATGATATAATATTACAGCATAAATTTATTCCTTTAACACGAAGTTTGATTTTTCACTAGAAATTCAAGCATGGAGCTATGAATAAAAATATGAAGCTGTGGCCTGAATATACCGACAAAATTTGGTTAAAAGCTGAGGCTGAAGGTTTAAATTGTCATTTGCAAATGAGGTGTTTTTATTATGCCGGTTGTGGGAGCGATAGGTTATGGCCCTTCTGGATGTCGGAGACAGTGGCTTGGTTTAGAAGACCAAAGGAAACAGGGGGTTAAATTAAAGCAAAGGATTTGGCTAATTTCTCCCCGCCTTATTGGAGACAGAAATCAAAACAAATTTAGGATATAATCTGAGCCCCTGGTTCCTTTTCTTTTGCTCCAGATAATTACCAAATGTGCCATGGTGCTTCCATTACCAAGAGCCCAGCTCTAACCCCGTAGCCCCCAGCGCCCCAGCCCCAAACACCCCAACCCCACACACACACACACACACATTGCATTCCTGTTAAATTGCGCCTCCCACGTGAGTAGGCAATCAACCGCCCGAACCAGCCACTCATGTTTGTAATAATGTTCTAATTGGCCAGTCGCTGCCTGGTTTGGAGCGTGTCCTACTCCTACAAGTCTCTGTAATTAAGTTTCCTGAATGAGAGAAATGCTGTAGGACCAAACCAAACCTTACCAGTCCAAACCAAACCAAACCAAACCAAATGAAACCAGATCTGAACAACATGCTCCTCCTTGCTGGATAAACCTCTAAAGCACAGCCTTTGTTTTACTGTGTCCTGTACAACCACTGGATATTGCGGTTTTAACTACACAGACTGCACTTCTGGCTATTTTCTGGCCTTGTTTTTGGTTCTTCAGTGTCGCTGGTCTTCACCCTCAGTTAGCTAAGCTCCTGAGGTTTTTGGACTCGAAGCAGCATTGTGAGAATTCCATTGTGTGCGGTTTGCTTTGGCTTTGTCATCATCTTAACAGGATAAAAGGACAAGTACCGATATAAAATAAGACAATAAATAAAGATATTTGTGTGGCTTAACGTCTGGGAATTGGGATAAATTAATGAACAAATTGTCCATGCTGGAATGTAGTCATTGCTAATGTATTTATTTAAGCAGAGGGATTGATTTAATTGCTTAGGCACTCGATTGATTTTGGCCTGAGCTGTAGTTATATGTTAAGAATCACACAGGCATGCTTGTTCATTTTCACTCTGAAACAAGCCAGCAATGCTTTGCTGCGCTGAAGCACTTCTTTAATGCTGTAAAAACTCAATGTGTGAAAGAATACCTTTCAGTCAACATAATATCCTCCTGCAGTGTTTTTGCTGCTCATTCTTTGGAGAGAAATAATGTTTTTTCTCCTGTGTGTGAACATTTCCAGTCCTCTCTAAGGAGATGTTGAGCTCGCGTTGCCTTCTTATTTCTGTTGGTCATGCCACTAATTTGTGGTGAAAAGGGGAACTCATCCATGTGGGAGGCCATTTTTCTCATTCCTCTCCACTTCAGCCACTTCACTCCATGAAGGACAATTGTAAACTGTGGACTTTAGTCAAATGCAGGCTCCTTAAAACATCTTTATAGTATAAAAGTATGATAATACAATGTAATTGCATGATAGTGAATAAAATGATTTGGTTAGGATAGCAGATTATTTATTTATTTAAAACCCCATTTGCAAAAAGTTATTGTTCTAAAATATGCCAAAACAAAAAATGGGATTCATTAATTGACATGAATCTTTATTTCAAAAAAGGAACGAAGAAATGATTTTCAATCATTTTTCTCACCAGCTAAATTTTATTGGGTAAATATACATGGGTAAATATACATTCAATGACTCAAAAAAAGTTGGGACAGAGGCATATTTACCATTGTACCTGTCCTTTTAATAGCATGTTTCAACCTTTTTGGAACTGAGGGTACTAGTTGTAATGGCTTCACAATAAGAAATCTTGCTCATTCTTGCTTGATATAAAATTTCAGATGCTCAAAAGTCTGCTGCCATTGTCTGATACTCTTCTTCATGAAGCATCATACATTTTCATGGAGACAGAGCTGGACTGGCAGCAGACCAGTCAAGCACACATGGGTCTATCAAGCCTTGCATTTGTAGCTCATGCAGAATGTTGTCCTCCTGAAGTAAGTCCCAGACAGAGACAATGCACTGATGGCAACATCTCAATGGTACCTTCACATACAGGCAACTCACCCATGTGGAGGCATTGATGCACCCTTAAAGCCTTGTTAGTGCTGGATTTGGCACTTTTTACTTGTAACAATCATCTTTTTGGTATGGACAACCTGACATAGTTCACATTACATAGTTTCACAGTCTTTCAGCCAATCTGAGAAGAACTCTGGCCCAGAAAACTTGCCTGTGTTTCTGCATAGAGTTAATGTATGGCTTCCTCCTTGCCTAATACAGTTTCAGGTTGCATTTCTTGATGTAGCGACAGACTGGTTTAAGTGACAATGGTTTCTGAGCCAGTGTCGCCCAAGGGCTCAAAGATCACACAGATTCAGCAGTGGTTTCTGACCTTCTACAGAATGAGATGCTCTGAATTTCGGTATCTTTTCACAATATGATGTATTATAGATGTTGAAAGCCTTAACTTTTCTTTAGTTTTTGATTGAGAAATACTCCAATAGAACTGATTAAGAGTTTCTCATGAAAGTCTGAGCATTTGTTGGTTGTTAATTTTATACCCAATCATGATACCTCACCTAAAATTATTGTTATTTTTCAATCTTAAAAGTTATTATAAGTTATTATATATTATATTTTGCAGCCATCAAATTATAAAAATGTGTATATTTACAAAATTCAAATAAGCTGAAAAACTACACTGAATTATTAAAACTACTGAAATGGATTTTCTTGCACTTTTATAATAAAAATTCAATCAAATGAATATTTCACAATTTTTGCTTTTTACTGTTTTTTTTTTAAATTTCTCTAATTTTCAGAATTTTTTATGGTAAATAATATTTTTTATGAATTTCATTTTAGTTTATGTAGCAGCTGAAAAAAATGCATTTTAATGTAGGAACTGCTCAACATGTGTATTGAATTGGTCCTTGTGCTCTGTTTCCTTTCTCAAAGCCTAGTCCTCCCTGAGTCCCCTGTGGCAATATGGGGCAGGGTTAAACATGAGGCTGGTGGAGGGGGACGTTGGGAATTAGACAGGTCTGTGTGCTTAATCTTAATACCCAGGTGGGCTCAACCAGCCAGGGAATCTATTTTCATATTATTAAAAAATATATTTAAAAACCTCAGCATGAAAATCAATTTACGGTATGAAGATGTTTTCTCATCCATTTCTTTTACTTATTAGGAACCAAGTGTGGTAGGTATAACCATGCTTCAGGTACACACACACACACACACACATGCACATACACACACACACACAGATGTTGTGTTGCACACAACAAGACCAGAGATAATTTGTAGTATATGTGTAACAGATTGCTGTTTTATGAAATTTTGAGTCGGTGGCAATACTTAAGGGTCCATGCAGTTATTGTTACAACCAAATGTATCTTTTTTTTTGCTTTAATTTTATTGTGCAGCTGAAATTGAACCCTGCATCATTACTTGGAACGCTGCTCTTTTATGCAACTGATGAACATGCTGAAGAAAATAATGCAGCAAAACCGAACTGATACTGTTTGTATACTGTTGATGTTGGAACTAAACCTTGTATCTACAAGATGATAACATTACAGAAGATGGAGATAAAACATTCTGTCTCACATGTGTATCAGCTTAACATTGAACCTCCTATTGTATAGGTCCCACTTGTTCCACTAAAACCCAACTGATCCATCGTGGCTCCAAAGGACGTCTGAAGATGTGACACTGAGATGTTTGCAGCAGATCCTTTAAATCCAGTAAAGGTGGGGCCTTCATGAATCACATCCCATTGATGCTCGATCAGATTGAGATCTGAGGTATTTGGAGACCATTTAAACACTTTGAACCTTTTATCACCCTCCTGCAGTGTGGCAGTGAACACCATCTTGCTGAAAGAGGCCAATGAGATTAAGGAATACTGCTGCCATGAAGGTGTGAACTTGGTCTGCAGCAATGTTTAGGTTGATGGTACTTTTTAGTCAAAGTGTTTGCTTGTCATCGTGAACAACCCCATCACAAAATGCAACACAACAAAATGTGACCTCTACATTAAACTCGTGGGAGCAGTGTAACAGGACAGTACCTTATCAAGAACATCTGGACCAGACAGGTTTGCCTTTTCACATTGTATCATACATTTTCAATACTAGAAAGGTCTGAACTGCTGACAAGCCATTCAAGAACATAAACTCTATGTCTATGAAGCAATTGCTGTTGTGAAGAATGAGGTCTGGAATTATCTTAACAGTGATAACAGTGGTCTTGGACTGAATCAGGAACTGAAATAATTGAAATAACTGGCCATATTATAAATAAATTGGCCATATTGTCTTCGGCCTAAAAAGTTGTTTTTCTGAAAAAGAAGCTGAAATATGAACTCCTCTGACCACAACAGACATTTCCACTATCTTTCAGTTCATGTGAGAGCTCATTTGCTGAGAACTCAGTGGCATATATGCATAGAACTGATGGTATTGTCTTTCCCAGTTTTGTTAATGTATATCGCAGACCTCAAATTAAATTGCTAATACTTATAAGTTAAAATGTAAAAAATGGTCAGCCAATAAAAATTAGAAGCCATTTCAATATGTTAGTCAGCTAAAAGTTTGATTTTTTTTTTGTGTGTGTGCCTTTTACAAAATTTTCCAACAAAAACAAATAATGTGTTAGCTAGTTAGCATTATAGCTACTTATAACAAAAAGTTAATAAATTATTAAAGGTTCAAAAATTCTTTAAAATATTTTAACAAACTTTCCAGGGACAATTAGGAAAATTAATTTAAATAATTAAATAAATAAATAAATAAATAAATAAATAAATAAATAAAAATACTTCCAGCTACTTACAGTATCTTGATCCACTTCTAAGCCTTTACTTCTGCATTATCATACTTTTTATCATATTATATCATATTTTAAGTAGGCAGCTTTATGTTGTTCTGAATATGGCACTACTAAGGAAAGCGTCATGTTACTCTGACTACTATTTTGTTTATGTGTCTTCGCAACTAAAAGCAACAGGTGTATTGCACACTTTGGCATAGCAATCCAACTATTAAGCTTCATCCCTTAAGGCTAGTTGTAAAGGTTTTTTGTTTTTTTGCCAGCATGCTAACCATTTGGGCATTGTTATCTCAGCAACCTGTTACTAAGAGAGAAAACAAGGAGTCATATAATGAAGCCACACCGAATTTAACACTTTTTATGCACTATCCACCACCTTCACAGTCTCTCACCAAGAGCTGATGATTTCATTAACAATCAAAATCCACACATTCCATAGAAAAGCACATCTGTCAGCACAATAATGGTCTTGTTTATGCACCACTCTGTGTGTGTCTGAGGCACCTGGCACTAGCGCAAAGAGCACATGTAAAATCACTCATCATCTGAGACCAGTCATCCTGTAGCACGAACCAGCCCCCCACAGCTATTCTGTCTGCCTCATGGGACCACCACATTTAGGGTCTAATTAGTGTCAGTAGAATTGATCAAATTCAATGTTATTTAATATTATTTTACAAATATATCACAGTATTGTGGTATTTCATAATATTTAAGCTCACATTAATGGAATTGATCAACCCATGCTTGCTGGGGAATATCACGCAACCTTGACATAGCCCTCTACAGATATTGTGTAATCTTTTTAGAACTGTAAGGGTACTGTGTTTTGTTTTCTTTTCTTAAAATGACACCAAATGGAGACTTTTACAGTGTTGTGAATGTCAACCAGACAAAAACAGACTAACATTAATATTTATTTAGCTTTCATTTCTATTGAACTGCTCTTGGCATACATTGGTTAACGTGTGAAAAATAAAGGGAAACATAATGATACAAATGACCAGAGTTAATTTGTATTTCTTGTGTATTGATGTGAATCGTCACATAAAACCAGTAAAGCAGTTAAGGATTATAAGTTAATAAATGACAGAATGACCTTATTTAAATGATGCCTGAAGCTAACTAGCTAGCTAACTAGCTAGCTAACTAGCTAACTAGCTAGCTAACTAACTAACAAATAAATAAATAAATAAATAAATAAATAAATAAATAAATAAATAAATAAATAAATAAATAAATAAATCCAACCATTATCCCCTCAGTCTTGTACTTGTGCATCTACAATAAAGGTATTCCATTCTATTAATGGAAATGGCATGGTAGTGTCATACAGTGTGTAGTGTAGAGTTGTTTAGATAGGAGGATATTCTATACCTTCCTAAGGCTCACCCCTCCACCATGTGTGTGAATCCACACACCAAAAAAACACACAATTACTCAATACACTCTACAACTAAAAGACCAAAGTATACGTCAATGGTTGTATGTTTAAAAAAATATACAACCAAGTATGTTTAAAATAATGCAATATACTATCAGGCAACATAATGCTATAAAAACAGCATTTAGTCATTTTAAATAAAGTCATATAGGGAACCCCAGAACTCATTATCAAAGACCTGCACATTATGTGAATGGGAGGTGCTAAGAGTTCCCATACGATGGACTGTGTTTTTACTAGGGTGTTTTTACATTTCCATACATGAACCCTGGAACATGCTCCAGCACCCACAGCCCTAGCTAAGATAAGCAGCTCAAAAATTAAATGAGTGATATATTTTAATTATATTAGGAAGTTATATTTATAGATATGGTAGGACATTTCATCATAACAGGACAATTTGTAAGAAGACTGGAATGTAAGAAGGATGCCATCTTTTCAGTGAAGTGATTAATATGCTGGTTAGAAGAATACAGTTAGAGGAACACAGGTTTGGAGTGATTACCTGGGGCAGGTAATGGGGGGTAACAGTAAATACTGGGCTTCTTTGAGGACATACTGACATAAAATCATAAAAATAATAAATAAAATGTACTTACTTTACAGAACATTTCTCAGAAATTACTTCAGCAATTGTAATATGACATTTATTAATTGCTTTTTATCTATAACACAAAAAGTTTACTACTGATTTGATCTTACTAGATCCATTTTGATTGGTTTTCACTGTTGAAGACGTCTAATATGACTTTTTACAGCAGTGCAATAGAAGAACCCATTTGCTTCCTCTAAAGTTTCTTTCAGTGGATAGTTCTTCAACCATTTTTGGATAAATAACCTTTAAAATGTCAAGAACCTGCATTCTGCCAGAACCAACTGAAGAACCACATCGGAACTATTTAGGAGTGTGTGTGTGTGTGTAGCTTTAATCTAACATGGTGCATGTGCCAAACTGACCCACAGGAAGACACAGTTCTGTGAATGTGCTTGATCTAGTAGTATTGTGGTTTAGCTCCTGTGTGGCGCGTTGCTCTTTGCTGTGTGAGCTGGGGTGTGGAGGTGTCCACATAAGTGAATGTGGACATTGTAGGAAGCCCCTGAGAGTGTGTTCCAAACAAAGATGTCCGGCCTTCCACAGGGGACCCCTCCCACTGTAATGTGAAGCAGCTGCAGCTCACTTTGCGTGATACACCGAGACTCCAATTAATGGGGAGGAGGACATGTTGACCTACAAAACAGAGGAGCACAACAAACCCTGTAACTACAAACAGGCTTTGCTTTTAGAAAAAAGCGCCTCTCCAGGGAAGCAGAGAGGGAGACAGAATGAAAGAAGAGAGGAGCCGTGACCTCTTCCCCTCTGTCACCACACACCGGCTTCCATGTGCACACAATCCACTTACCTTTTAAAGAAGTGTTGTTGTTGTCTCTTCATTCCACTCTCTGTGGGAAGACATGAATTCCATCTTGCACAGTTGCCTTGTCTATCCAATTGAACTTAATTTTTTTACCATCTTAGAATCAAATTTCACCCTCATGAAAATGTCAGTAAGGTATGCATAAGTGTGCAGGTATTAAGTAATGCCTGTAGACATGCAAACGTGAGACCTAGAGGGAATTAAAGAAGTGAAAAAAAGAAAAGTGTTTCATTCGGTACCTGATGTGCCAGGTATTTTTGTAGATTAAAAAAATGGAATCCAGTCCAGGCCTGAAGCCAGGTTATGGTTGAAAATAACAGCATGTGGAACATGCCAAAACATTTTATGTGCTCATGTAATGAGCCAAATTCCTTGTTTGCTTTTAACACAAACTATGCCGTCCTTATCTTTAATTTGTAGAAAGAGTTTTCCAATTTAACACGCCGGACTGATACTAAATACTGTTTCTTTGAGTTTACTTTCTTTGTCTCTGAGAATGACTGTCTTTATCATTTTCTCTTGAAAACAAGTGCAAATGCTGCAAGTTAATATCACACAGAGCAAGTCGAATGTAAGCCTTTTTTGCACCACGGACCGGTTTAATATCAGACACTATTTTCATGGACCGGCATTTAAGGTGTCGTGAATAAAAACCACAAAATAAAATTATCAACCAACACAAACATTTTTGGTATTTTGAAAATATAATAATAAACGTGAATCCACTGTGTAATTATGTAACTTTATTAGCAGTGTCTTCCTGAAATGCCCTAACAACGATCAGAGTAACGTCCTCATCTGCCCCTCAAGCGTTCTGGTCGCTATGGTAACGCATAAACGTTCCTTTCAGAATAAGTTTTCAGTGTTTTTTTCAAAGAAAATAATTTCTACGGCCCGATACCGGCCTGTGGCCTGGGTCGAAATGCTCCATGTCCCGGTAGTGGTCCGTGGCCCAGTGGTTGGGGACTACTGCCATAAAGAACTGTTTTTTGTTGTTTTTTTGTAGATGAGATGTGTGAGTGTGAAGCCTTTAAAACAGGGGTGCCCAAGTGGGTCCTGGAGGGCCAGGTGTGCTTGATGAGGAAAAGGTTCTTTGTTTTTTGCTTTTTAATGAAGTAAGAAAAACCCCAGTTATCATTTCTAGTAAAATGCAGTTAAAAAACGTCTTAAATTTAAAAAAATATAAAATAACAAATAATGTTATATAACTTAAACCACTTAGAACAATTTGGATGATCATCTTGATTGTATTTTGTCAATATAAATCATTTGAATTTGTTGCCTGCAAAAAAACGGGACAGTTCAAAAGAGTTTGTCGAATACGCAAGTAGGTGAACTGGTAACAGGGTATTATGACAGGGTGTAAATGTTCATCAAGCAAAGACTCTGTCTGTGCAAGCAGAGATAGGTAGTAGCGCATAGATGTAATAGCACATGACACACTGTGTCATATTTAATGAGAAAAATGTCAGTCAGTTAAAAAATAACATTTCTCAGCAAAGATCTTTCACCATCTACGGCAGTGGTCCCCAACCACCAGGATGCAGGCCGCTTCCGGACCGTGCAGCATTTCGAACTTTTAAAACTTTTTTTTAAAAATACGATCTCAATTCGTAGCATCTAAGTATGTTTGAGACGTCAACTTTGCCGGTATTCTGGATGAAAGTCATGGCAGAAAACCCTGAGATCACCACAACAGCACTGAAAACCTATTCTGAAAGGAACGTTTACGCGTTACCATAGCGACCCGAGCACGTGAGGAGCAGAGGAGGACGTTACTCTGATTGTTGTTAGCGCATTTCAGAAAGACGCTGCTAATAAAGTTACATAATTACAAAGTGGATTCACTTTTATTATTATATTTACAAAATACCACAGTTTTTGTGTTTTTTGTATCATTTTATTTTGTTGTTTTTATCCGCAACACCTTAAATGCCGGTCCGCAAAAATATTGTCTGACATTAATTTTTTTTTACAACATTTAATGTTGTAAAATAAATCTGAGAATCTGGCAAAACAATCTGTATAGGGCAATGACAGAAAACACTGTTTGAATGTTCAAATCCATTTTGTGAGTTTTTAGTGCATGTAACTAAATTAATGACAATAGTTATTACACTCATGAGGTCTGCAAAAACACTTGCAAACTCTGCAGAATAATTGACGTTGGTGTCACTTTCTTACGTAAGTGAAAACTCGAACATGTGTCATATTAATGACTCTCACGCAGAGGCTACATTCCCCCCTCCACCTCCTCTTCAGCCCAGTTCCATCTACCTCAGGTTCCCTTACTGCCTTACTCTGTCAGGTCATAGTTAAACTCTTCCAGGCCCATGGATTCTTGTGGCATTGTGGGCATGCCTGGGGAACGGATGGGGACCAGAAGCACCATGTTGCTGCTGTTTATGATACGGCACTAGAGAAGCATCTTGGTTTTATCTCCTACCAGATTGTGGGGCTGGAGGATGTGTCAGGAGATAAGCCTGTGGGGGCTGATAAAACATCAGATACTGTTGGCCATGTCATTCTTGTGGTCAGAGCAGACACACAGCAGTAGGGGTCCTTGGCTAGCCTACTGCTGGCCGCTGCAAATGTTCACTCGTTTCAGATGGAGCAGTTCTTGGTTTGCTTTTTTGCTTTCAGGTAATGCTAGATTGCAAAGTTCTGCTCAATGCTTCAATATGCTAACTGAAATGTTGGCTTTCACTTTGAAGTCATTTTATGCTTGCCTTTATGGATTTTTCTGCTTAAAACCATGTGTTGTACCATAAATCCTCATTTTATGAAATAAAAATGTCAATGAAGAAAAAAAAACCTGGAACAACACAAAATGCAGTTATAAATTATATACACAACTCTGGGGATTTTGCACCAGGCATGTGTCCAGTGATAGATAATGGATGAACAGCATAAAGCTGCACAAGACATTTTAATAGAGGATCTCCTGCTCTCAGGATAGTTGTTATGGCACCAACAACTTGCCGTGCTGTAATTTTTTCATTACGCTGTAAAGTGTCAGAGTTCTGCTACTGAAGTTCAGAGGGACTGGGGCTGCGCTGGGGCTGCGCTGGGGCTGCGCTGGGGCTGCGCTGGGGCTGCGCTGGGGCTGCGCTGGGGCTGCAGTGTGGTTTAGACCCTCTGTGAGGGTCTGTGGAGAGACCGCTGTCAAGGCTGCAGTAAATGGGGGTTGACAGCAGGCTCAGTGTGCCATAACCAGCCTCCCCCCACAGGTTACAGCCAGGGCATATGGGAACACCAGTGGAAACTAACCCCATTAACCACATGCCAGTCTTTATATAGTCAGGATACGTGCTGCAGGATATATGTGTTGTGTGCAGGCGTTACCATTCAGGCCTTCATCATCCGTCACTGCTCAGATTAGTGCCTTTAACCCTTTTATTAGGTAGGGTTAATTAAAATGTAGTAATTAAAATGAGGTAGTAATTAAAATGACGCTTGAACTGGTGAGAATTACGATTATTAGAATCTTTCATTCATTTAATTGTGCAAAGGTGATGATAGATTGGCACAACGCTGCAAAAAAACATATGTGACTTTACAATTAATGCATTTATAGAGATTTAGCTGGAAGTTTTTATGTCCCTCAGTAAAATCTTACTTACATAGCAAATAATGCTTTGATAAATACAATGATCTGTGAGTGCAATAAAATCTCTATTTTCTGCAATTACTTAATGTCCTTATACTGTGAGGAAGTGCTGGAAATGGACTGTTATCTCACCTGTATCTCCTAATGAGAAATGTTACAAATAAATTCAAATTTTATTTGTCACATACACAGTCATACATAGTACAATGTGTAGTGAAATGCTTTGATGACCACCCGCAACCTTAAAGATATAAAACACAATTTAAAGACGTAAAACATTTAAAAACTGTTAAAAAGAAATATATAAGAAATATAAAACCTTATCTAATATAAAAACCTTATCTATAGATAGGATAGATAGATAGATAGATAGATAGATAGATAGATAGATAGATAGATAGATAGATAGATAGATAGATAGATAGA
>JBBIGC010000024.1:11372014-11384434 GCA_037576955.1 Lepidarchus adonis
CACACACACACACACACACACACACACACACACACACACACACACACACACACACACACACACACACACACTTCCAAATGTTCCATTTACAATGTCAGCAAGGTTGCTTACTTAGGTTTTTACTTTGTTACTGTTAGAAATTTTCTGGAGTTTAAATAATATTGCAAAGTAAATATCATATAGCTCAATAATGAAGCCATTTCCCTGAGCACTGATTTATAATTCAGTATATCATTCATTTAACTTAATCATAACTTTGGTTGTACAGTAAAGATTAGTGTCTGTAAGCTCTTCACTTCAAATCAGCACAATAAAGAATGAAGTCAGAGCTGTCCGTGGTTCTGAAGCAGTTCATCATCAACAGATACTTCAGGATGATCATGATGGATTCACATACCAGAAAAAGACATCATGTAATAAAATATAAATCAAAATTATGAAAACAAAATGCAAAAATTTCCCTTCCAATATGCAGCATCTCCATACAAAAGAATTTGGATATGAAGAGGTTAGCAAAGATGACATATAATGCTAAACACTAGTATTGCTCTAATAAAGGTGGTGTTAAAATTTTGCACTGAAATTTCTTGTATGAGTAAAGCCATGTCATTTGGTCTTTAATGCATTTTGAAACCCTTCATATAAGGAACCATATGTATTCAACATAAATGTGTCATTTTCTTTACTGTGAGAACCTTTAATTATTCACTAAAAGCAGGAAAAGATGTCAACAGGCAGATCATTTGGAGATAAAAACTGCATTAGATCCAAGACCATTTTTCTGCTATTAGAGATTCCTACCCCAAAGTGAGACGGAGTTGTTACCAGGCTCGTTTTATGTTCATCACCTGAAGAGAAGATAATTATTGAATTTCTCAAAAAATGTTAAATCATTGTGTTCATTAACGCCAGCAGGTCAAATGAAATCTCTATAGCCTTTAATCAAGCTCGTTTGCTGTTCTGTAAACAAAGTTATTAGTGAAATGTTACTTATGTGGTTTACAGACACAATAAACACTGACTTTATAAGCAGTCAAGGCGGCAGATGTTGGCCAAACCCCTGCATGAACTTTATCTAATTGTTACAAACAGCTTACAAATGAGCTCAAAGTGTGAAACCCAGGAGTTTGTGAGGAAAAAGTCAAGTTCTTTGCTGCAGAAGGTGTATAAGCAAAGCTGAGCCAACAAGCTTTTGAACAAACTGCAATCTAATGAAATGATAGTGGAATTTGTAATGAAAATGAAAATTAAACTAAATGAAAGATCATTCTACCCCTGAACCCCCAACCCTTCCCCTCAACATTGACACTTCTTAGTCAATTTTGGACCAATCTAGTCCAAAAACACTTCCAAACTCAGGGCATATTAAGTTACATCCAGACTGAAAATATGGCCTTATATTAGTTTGTAAATTCACTGCTCTGTTCTCCTGAAAGCTTGACGCTGCCTGGTGTTGGCAGCCTTTCCGTCTCTGCAGTTCTCACACTCACTCGAGCTGAATTGATAAACACATGCCTCATCTCCACCAAAGCCAAGGCAAATGTTTGACACACCTGCTGAACAGAAATTGGAAACCTCTAGAGATCATCGCAGATCCAAACCTCAATCTGAACTGGCTCCACATTTGAGTTCAGTCTGAAAAAAAATCCAACTATATTTAGCCATGTTGCTCTTTGATTTTGCTGACACCAGCTTCAGTGCTCTGCAGAGACCTGTTGAGCTCCTCTAATGTTGAAGAGCACACCTCTGTTACTGGAACTCCTTGGGCCTCGCTCAACGTCACCACGTCCAGATCCAAAAATACTGAGGAGCTGCTCTCCACAAGGACTAGTAAAATCCGCCCTGTCTACTGGTGCTCTCCAAGCAACCTCTCTGGAATGAAATATTCACAGCTGCTCCTGTGGTTTGGTCAACAAGCCGCAGATTCCTCTGGGGAAAGAGTAAAGTTGTGAAGCTGCGAAGGCTATAATATATATTCCAGCTTAGGTAAACATATGGGAATTCCTTCAGGCCTGAACGCTGAATATGTATGATGCATCTTGAATGTGTTGCTCTTAGCAAGTTTATATACAAAAAAAGGTTAAAAACTGAATTTGAGGCATCGCCCCAAGAAAGCTGCAGTAGTTGACCAGGAGACATGCTAATAGACTTTTAAATGATCTGCACAGTTAAAATGTACTTTATACATATATTTAGGAGAGCAAGGCTGTTATTTTCTCAGTGTGTATGGGATCTGCAAGCGAGGATAGAGGGCAACAAACACTGCCAAACTCTCTCTTCAAGGCAAAAAGTCAAATTTGCCTAAAAAAAACAAAAAAAAATTCAAACTTTAGCGTTTAGCAGTGAGTTAAATAAAGAGATGACACCCCCCCTACCTAAACCCCCTGCTTGCTCTCTCTTATCTTGGTAACTGCAGGACCTGGTATGGTGATTACAGGAAAAACATGACATAAGTATAATTAGAATCAGCTCGTAAACGACTAATATTTACATTACATCACATGTTCTCTGCTTGTCAGTGGCTGGTTGGTGAGCATAATTAGTGAAGAGTAAAACATGGGTATGAACCTCAGAGGTGTGTAGTACAGTATTTATAGCTGGAATTGCACATTTTGAAACATGAAGTCTTAAGAAATCAAACCAACTGAAACATCCCAAAATAGCTACTAAATTGTAATGATTTTAACTTAAAATTACAATGAAATTATAATCATAATAAATAAATATTGAGTCCTAGGCCTGTCTTTTCATAATTATATGGGCTACAATACAGGTGAGTTATTCTTAAATTATAGAAGTGTTCAGGTAAATCAGGTGTGCTGCTGAATTTAAGAAATGCATTGAAAACCTCTACTGTCAAAATGAATAGTTATAAACAATAATCATGGCTTTCATGCAATCTGTATATCTATATCTCTGACTCCTAACTGCCCTTTATATCGTGTGAATTTTTAATGATGATACTGTATATACAACAATAAGAATCAACAACAAAAGTATGTAAATTATTATTATTATTATTATCATTATTATTATTATTGTTATTATTATTATTATTATTATTATTATTATCATTATTATTATTATTATTATTATTATTATTATTATTATTATTATTATTATTATTATTATTATTAATTATTATATTCCTTTTGAAATGTCATGTTTTTCTGCAGAAATTATTATCTGATCTTCAAGTCAAGGGTATTGACGAATATAATGTGCTTAAAATAATAAAACAAAAAACTAATTTTTCATGTCAACAACCATATATAACTCTATTGGAAAAAGTATGTGTTATTGTTATTGACCTCAAGAAAATGAATTTGAGTCAAGTGTTAGCACACCTTGGGGCTTGTGTAGAGCAGAGCTACTTTGACTGATATAAACCACTCAAAAGTTTTCTCCACACAAGAATACGATTATGTGAGCTATGTCTTGACCAAAACGAGCTTTCAGATAGTCTATGATCAAGAATTGTTGAGTTACATGAAGCTGGAAAAGGTTAAAAAGGGATTTAAACTGTTTTTACCAGTCAACCAGATCTACAAATGGATGCACTTCGGGGCTGTGGCTATTCTACCAAGAAGTGGACGCCCAGTCAAAATGACCCCAAGAGCACAACAAATGAACAAAAAGTGAAAGCCATCACTGGAAGTGGCTTACTTCTTTGTTCATGAGTCTACACAATGTAAAACATTGAACAAGCAGGGCGTCTACGCCATGACTGAAGCTGATACTTACTTAAAAGTACATTGATATCTGAATTTTGCAAATAAGCATGTTGATCCCACCCATAAAGTATAGTGAAGGAAACATCCCAAACAAAGAGAGGTTGCTTGGGCCTGCTTTGCTGTGTCGGGCCCTGGCCAGCTTGCAATTACTGAGGGGAAGATGAAATCCCATACTCATACCCATAGGAAAATGTGAGAATGTCTGTACATCAGCTGAAACTCTGTAGAAGTTGGGTGATGCAGCAAGACAATGACCCAAAACACCAGAACATGTCCAAAACAGAATGGTTTCAGAAACACAAAACCTGCCTTTTGGAGTGGACGATGAATGATGTGCAGGTCTGATCCACAGCTACAGAAAGCATCTGGTTGAGGTTATTGCTGCCAAGGGGTGGTCAACCAGTTATTAATTCCAGGGGTTCACATATTTGTAAGATGGAAGAGTCAACAGAAGAAAACCTTACCTGCATCACCATCATAAGATCCAATGTCAGAATATGTAACAGAACATCTATAGAAACCTGATGCATTTTGCAAACAAGTGCTGTGGACTGATGAGGTTAAAATAGAATCTTTGGCCAGAATCAGCAAAGGCATATTTGGAGAAATAAAGGAGCAGCACTTCATGAAAAGAACACCTTGCCAACCATTAAACATGGGAGTGGATCTATCATGCTTTGGGGTTGTGTTGCAGCCAGTGCGACAGGAAACACTGAAGCTTTAACAAAGTTTTTATAAAGTTTTCCATTAACAAAGAATTAATTAGTCAAAAAAGATAGTGGATAGTAATTTAGTAATTAGAAATGCTGGACTTCTTCTAGCAAAGAAGGAGGTTGAAATCTTTGCTAGTATTTTACTGTAAGGCAGAATATATAAAGCTACATGATTTCAACACAAGCCTTTCATGACAACTGCATTGTTAATGTGTAACTACACAGTAATTAGAGACACTTAATATAAAGTGGGACCAACCTTTTATACAAACGTAGAAAGTGTCACTTGTCTTAAGGTTTCTAGGGCTAAACTGACTAATGTAGCCTTGAAAAATTACTTGAATTAATGAATTTGGTGTACAATGACAAATGTTTGTTGGAAAATGCCTTTAGAAGTGTGTCGGTAATGCCAGTGTGTCAGTTTCCGTAATATACTTAACATAGTGTCACAAACACATGAGTTTGCCTTCAGAAATGTGTTAGCAAAGTGAGCACAATGACAAAATACTGGGTAGTTTATTTTTATATACTCTGTAATACTGTAATACTGCAAGTTGTCCCACTTAAAAAAGATGAGAGAAGTATATACTGTCCATAATACTGTAGATACACTTCAACTGTGAGAGACAGAATGTAAAAAAATCCAAAAAATCACATTGTATGATTTTTTAAAAATTATTTGTATAATTGTCCAAAAAACAAGTATTGAATGCCTACAAACATTCAGGCCCTCACAGACCAGTTACTTCTTCTTTAAGAAGTTCTTCTATTCTCCACTCATTACCTGTAATAATGGCACCTGTTTGAACTCCTTATCTGTATAAAAGACACACCACACCTTCAAACAGTCAGACTCCACCCTCCACAATGGCCAAGGCCAGAGAGCTGTCTAACGACACCAGGGACAAGATTGTACACCTGCACAAAACTGGGATGATCCGATCAACAATAGACAGCAGCTTGGTGAGAGGAGATCAACTGTTGGAGCAATTATTAGAAAATGTACAGTAATCAGTGACAATCTCCCTCAATCTGGGGCTCCAGGGAAGATCTCACCTTGCAGGCTAAAAATGATCTGGAGAACAGTGAGAAAACAGCTCAGAACTACACGGAGAACTGGTCAATTACCTGAAGACATCTGGGACCACAGTAACAAAGGTAACATTAGTAACACACTATGTCATCATGGATTAAAATCCTGCTTAAGCCAGCACATGACCAGGCTTGTCTAAAGTTTGCCAGAGACCATCTGAATAATCCAGAGGAGGACTGGGAGAATGTCATGTGGTCAGATGAGACCAAAATGGAACTCTTTGGTATAAACGCCACTCACTGTGTTTGGAGGGGGAAGAATGCGGAGTTGTATCCCAAGAAAACCACACCCACTGTGAAGCATGAGGGTGGAATCATTATGCTTTAGGCTGCTTTTCTGCGAAGGGGACAGGACGACTGATCTGTATTAAGAAAATGATAAATTGGGCCATGTATTGTGAGATTTTGGGCAAAAACCTCCTTCCATCAGTGAGAGCATGACAATGATCCCAAACACTCTTTAGATTGAGATGTGTACATATAGATGTATTAATTTACTTAAGGTAGATCTAATAAAGTATTCTCAGACAAAGATTGCAAATTGGATGATCATTACTTGCATTATACAAATTCAACAGAAACCTACATGGTATTTAACAGAAGTGTTGTGACTGACACTCAGTTATGTGCTAGACATGCTTGTGGTTGTAAGTGGAGACTATCCTGGGCATGTTGGGCTTTAGATTTGTGTGTTTTGAAAGATTAGCTCACAAAAATCCTTGTGGAATGAAGTATAGCCTTTAGACCCAATGCCATGCACAACTATAGTCTGAGAGGAACATTTAGGATTTATTTGCTTCATTGCAAATCTTTTCTGCCCTAATCTACTTTAGCATCCACATTGAAATAACGATTGACACCACAATGTGTTCATTTCACATAAAAGCAATGTACAATGGGCACCAGTTCTGCGGTAAAGAGAAATATATTTATTTATTCATGTTTAACCGATAGAATAGCTTTAAAAAGAGGAGCATAAATGATACAAAAAATGTCCATTCCATGTTTTTTTGCCTTTGTTATCCTTTAAATATTACATAAAATAAATAATTTATTCAAAAGCAGTCAGGTAAAGAATGGAGCTATCAAATACAGTGGCTTTGCATGTAAATAAGGATTTGTTAGAGTCGTTTATGCTATGGTGCTACCTTGGCTAAGTTCACCTCATAGAATGTCATTACTCTGTCTTGGCCCCTCACTCTTGCACCTTGAGCAAGTGCTTCCGTTAAGTGTTTGCGTTACTAGCAGTCCACTGAGTCACAGAGCACAAATGTCCTTTAGAAAAGTCTTGCATGAGTTAGTACAGCATAAATAACTGCATCCAAAGGTCACACACACAAATACACACAAGTAATACACTCTGTGAACTGTCTCTTTAGTTTGTTTGGGGAGGGGGGCGGCCTTTCCTCTTCTGTCCTTTTGGTCCAACAGTTCATCCACTGGAAAGGATTTGGCGTCAAAAAGCATCCCATATTTTCTCTGGTGCCAATAACTTAAAAACAAATATATGACATCAACCAGACTCACTGAATATGAGTTCTTATAGTTCCTTTACATAGTGCCTTCCTTTAAAAAAAATCTCTTTTATATGGTAGAAAATTCCAAGTTCTTTCCTCAGTGCAGTAAGCTGTTCCCAGGGATGGGGCATGTACAGGGCTGTGGTTATGGAATGGGAATGGGCAGAAAGTGTGTGGCAGTGTTTTTTCTTCGTGTCTTTTTGGCCCTCATTGGTTTGCCATTGGCGCTTAGGCCCACAAACATGGGCTTCTTCCTGTTCCTCCACTCTGCAGAGGCGTAGGTGTTGTACCTGTTCTCCTCTATCCTCTCTATTAACTTGCAGTCAGTGCCAAACTCCCTCTGGAGAAGAGAAACAGAACATGGGATGTGAGATAATGCAGTTCAACCTGTGAGATGATTCAGTGTTACCAAAGGTTGGATTGATTAAGCTGACTAGATGTAATGATGTCTACAGCAGAGCTACAGTGTTTCTAAAAGCAACCAATTAAGGTAGTTACCTAGCTAGACAGCTAACTACAAAGCTATATAATTAGCTGGATAGTTAGATTAATATATAGTATTGGTAAATGGGTACATTATCATGTGATTCCTCTACTCTAAACACAACTGTGATGTATTGCCATAATGTTCCCAGTGTGAAACTTCTTTACGTCATGTTTTCAGGTTCCTTCCCCATTTCATTTCACTTCTCTCAGACATAAGCTAGCATTTTTCCTGTTTCAGGTAACATTTGCAATTCATGAGAGCAGATGAATGGAGCTGGTGGAGCTGGAGGGGGTGAGGAACAAAGGCAGAGCTGTGGATTGTGTTGCTGGATGGTGAATGGAGCAGTGCTATATGCATGGAGCAGTATTTGGGGAGAGACTACTGTGTAAGGAAGAGGGGCTTCTCGGCTTACTTTCTCGAAGATGACAGAACTCTTTTGCTGAAGCCGACTTTTGCTAGGGGATTATTTACAGGCAATGGAGTGGAACTGTCCTTTAAAAGGACCCGAGGCTTTTTAAGGGCCTAGAGACATGAGAAATAGAGTAGGGGCTCAGGCAACATCAAAGGCCCTGAGCCTTCACTGATCTTTCAGAGACCTGCTAAAGAAGTACTATCCAGCATTTCAGTTTCTAAACATAGTAGTAAGGAGTTTGAGTAATATTGCTGAGTGGAAATTGAATGCATTGCCATCTAATAGATTACTCTTAAAAGAACTCTTAAATTCTTAAAAAAAAGTTTAAATTACTAATTTTTTATTTATTTGATTTTTTCTAACAAATGGCAAAATATATCTTAATTGACTGCCATTTTTTGTAGCATTGATAGAATTTAAATAAACTGTAAAAAACATTTTAAACTTTGAACTTACCGCTCCATACACCACCCCCTTCTTGTTAATTGCAAGGTAGTAGTTGCTGTCAAGCCCTTTGATCGCCACAATGCCAACATCCACAGACTTGATTTCGAGTATACCTACAAAACAAAGAATTAAAAAAAAACATTGTTATATGCATCTGCAAAAGCTACATTAATTCCAAAACTTAGCTTTCTATATTTATATTCGGTATATATTTAAGATTTTAAAAATAGAAAGTTCTTGAGAGGTCACAAAACGAACCCTCCTCCAGTTTTACACTCATGAGGATGAATTTGTTGTTGATATGAATCTGAATCTTGTCTGATATTTGTGTAATCAATGCATTCCTCTATAATCCCCATCAGTATCCCAGTGGAGGTTGCACAGGCTGCCTCTGCCTCCCGCTGTCAGTCATGTAGAACACGCAGTCATTTGAGCTGATCCATTTGATCTCTCTACTAACTGGCCAGAAACTCTTTGTGAGAACTTTTTTAGAAACAAAAAAATGCACAAGCACAACAAATTATTTTTTTTGCTAATATTGTTTAATTTCAAAACTGAGGAAAGATAGCTTCATATGAAGATATGCTAATACCTTACAAAAATATACATATATATTTTATATAGTACCAATCACTAAGCCCCACACCAACAATAGTTATTAATTTCATGTATATGTGTAAAATTAAATGTTTCCTGTAACAAATAGATTGTATAAGTTCATTAACAGTCACTATAAGTGTATTCACCATAAATGTGATAGTAAATGCTCCACCTCTTTTAAAGAAGAAATCACATCCAAAATAAGGTTTAACCTATAGTGTCCATATTTTACTTTTAAGATGTGTATGGAATATGATAATTCTAGACTCCTATTAACCTATAGACACTAGCACAACAACAAAGATGGGGCTGATTTTCATCTATGTCTGTGATTCTGTGTCAAATACACTGTAACAATGCTAGTTGGGCTAGTAGTGCTGGGTCTGATCAGCTCCACTCAGCCATTGTTAAATACTGCACAAATACGAGAACATGCATATTTAATTTGACTTACACTGAGAGTCAGCCACGGTATTTTCAGTATTTCTGAGCCAAGTTCATTCAAGCTAAGAATCGCTGTTTGCACTCTTAAAGGCAATTACACAAACTCACAAATCTATTATGCTTTAAAGGGGCTTAGCCTTGAACCAAAGCAGGTTTTGCTGGCACACAGGGCAGCCTGATCCTGTATTATTTGTGTATGGGATTAGGGAGCTTTGCCCCTAAAGAAGGTGGCCTTGGACAAAGTCAAGCTGTTAATAATACCTACAGCTTCATCAGAACAGCTGCATCTTGGAACATAAGTCAGTCGTTCAGGCTTTTACTTTGATACAACTGAAGCTCGGTAACTGAAGATTAGCGCTAGAAGCCAAAGAATATCAGGACTTCTGTGTTATTTAATTAGAAAAATAAACACACATTCTAACAGAGCATATCTGATGTGAAGTGCTCTGCAAGTTTAAAGCCACACCTGCGCAATGAGGCCGATGCACAGCAGCTCGGCCACAACAGAAGGATTAGGCAGGATCTGAGAGTTTCCCCCCATCCGCGTGGACTCAGGTTGCAGCCATTGAGGGGAGATGTAAGAGAATCTAGTCAGCTTTCCCTTCTCCTCCCTTGCCTCAGGTTTGCGAACAAGAGCGTCAGAATGAAAAGAGGAAGAACAGAGATGACAGATTCGGTGAGATTAGAGGAGAATAATCCACGATCAAAGAGCGATAGTGTGGACAAGAGCAGTGATCCAAATGAGACAAGTGTGCACAGAGCTGGCTGCTGGAACACCACAGTCGTGTACACTCTTTGAGAATATGGGGGCAAAAGGGTTCTTTGGAGCAATGCCATAGCAGAGAACTTCTTTGGGTTCTCTAACAAACCTAGGTACTCACAAGCACAGCTGGAACACAAACCGATTCACACACACTATCTCTGAAGCATTTGGTGGCGAGTTTTTGAGGTGTTTAAATGTCAAAATAACATCTTTAAAAGCACCTGTTTAAAACGTTCTCTTTTGATGTGTCTGCTGGATAAAAACCTGCAGATTTTTTACAACCCCCTTGCTAATTGTCAGTATGTTTTCTCTGGCTGTACCCACAGGCTAAAAAAAAAGACAAAAACATGTCTAAAAACTGCTTGTCTATATCATTTCTTTATAACTCTGAAAGCCTGTTTCTCTTTCATGTAATTCTTTAGTCCATGCCAGTTACTTACCATAAAGCAAAGCTTTTAAAGTTCATGCACTCTCAAAAAAAGGCCCTGTTACCTAATCAACATTTTTTGGACATTAGCTGGAAAAAGCACCTGTGCATGTAACATGTCTGGTTAGGTTTTTAATGTGGCAAATTCATAAAAGCAGGACCCACCACAATTTTGCACTTTCAAAGCAGCAGGCACTTCTACACATGGAGAAGTGATAATGCACAAGTGTGATTATGTTTAAAACGGTTCCGCTGTCCGAGTCAGTGATTTATTATGCTCATATCATCTATTGGTCCGGTTTTCAGACAGGTCCTCTTCCTCCATCTGTATAATTTAAAGCATCTGCTGAGGTGCTGGCAAAAAATGTGTGGTGCAACTCAATCCTACACGTATCCTTGGCTTATACCCTTGTAGGGCTCAGATTACAATGACTTAAAAGCAGCTCACTTTTAACAAGCTTGGTCTACAGGCTCTATAAAGCTTGGCTGACTGGTCATGTGTCTGCACCAATTCTTTCTTCATTTCTTCTGGTGGTTCGGTCCAGTCCAGTGGTGGTCCACTGCGGCCTGGCTGTGGTCTACTGTGTGTTCATCTCAATGGACCTGGCTTCTGCCCCAGGCTCTGTTGGTGGCCACCCCCATTGCTCAACGGCGGTCTATGTTTTCTTGGCAGGGTGACAGAGCGCACGTTATCGCATCTTGTGATAATTACAAAAAACCCGCAGCTTCGTCGCTGTAGCCCTGTAAGTGGGAGAAACAGACCCACATCCACTTCAGCTAACCCGTCCCCCTATGTGATCATTTGTTTGCGAAAACTATAACGCTATCCTATAGAGGGGCTCGCGCCAAGCTTGGCTGAAAGGAAAACATGGGCCTCTTGTAGTTAGCATACAAGCCATTGAATCATCTCCAGACATCAAAACAGCAATATCCAAGAGTTACTTGCACTCAGCCACCCTCACCTAGCTGCCAGGACTTCTTTCTCCTTTCTTCTTAGTGCTCTAACAAGCTGTGCAATATATCCATGTCAGAGTGCATAATTGTCCTGGGAACCCTGAGCTGCTGCTCCTGGGACAGAACATGTCTTATCAATTAGCCCCCTGGTTCCCAGACCATAAAGGAAACAGGGTCCCCATTAAAAGCCATCATTGCTGCTGACCCTGCGATGGCTCCTGATGACACTGCCTTGCACCTTTGATCTGGGCACTGCAGGCCCCTGGCTCCTGGACTCCAGGAGATGAGTGGACAGGCCGCTCCATGTTCTCATTAGTCTCCTCTGACCAGCCCTCTGCTCCTGCTAACCAATGCCTTTCGATGGACTGAGGTAAGGAGGTTCTTTAAATTGCTCTCACTGTTGAACCACTGGCCCTTCTTACAGGAATTAGAACATTACGCTAAGCTAAAGTTTGAATTTCTTCTCTTGGTTTGACATAATCAATCAAATAGTCGATTGATAGCTTTAAACGCATCAATAATTAACCCTTGTATGGTATTGACCCGTTTAAAATTTTACTAGAAGAAATATGGTACAAGTATCTATTTTTTCCACCTGAAACTCAATGGCTTTGGCTTATTTTCTGTGATAATCATGTATAAAAAAAATATTGAGCAAACATGGTACTATACCCCACACATTACATCCTTCATATGATCTTCAGGTCACAGAGACACACAGAAACACGGCCACACACATATACAGACACACAGACACACACAGACACACACACACACACAGACACACACACAGACACACACACACACACACACACACACACACACACACA
>JBBIGC010000024.1:11405394-11422867 GCA_037576955.1 Lepidarchus adonis
CTCTCTCTCTCTCTCTCTCTCTCTCTCTCTCTCTCTCTCTCTCTCTCTCTCCCTCTCTCTCTCCCTCTCTCTCTCTCAGGTGTTTCACTATGCTGTGCGAAGCTAAAAGAGAGTTAGTTTCAGGCAGAAAAAGTCTCCAAAGGGCTATTTGTTCCTAAGTTCAATGTTGAAAGCTAAATGTGGGTAAATATACTGCCTCGTTTCAAAGCCCACATTTATCTTACTCTAATTTGATCCAAGAGTTCCTTAATGATTAATTTAGATGCCAACCACAATATTTAAGAGGAAACTATTTCTATGCAGGAATGATATTAGGGGCCTGCAGGTCATACCCACAATAAATTAATACTCCTTTAAGCCCTGAATATGCCACGACTTAATAACACAATTAATCAAACGTAACAGGTGAGTAAATAAGCAGAAGAACATATATCATCACTTTGATGGGTTTCAAAACGAATAAGGCCGAGTCGGACTAGCATGCTAATACATTTGAGCAATAAAACAAGACTGTAACTTTTGTAACAGGTTTTTAACTGCCGTCCTGATCCGGTATGAATCGGATAAAAGAGAATAACAACAGTGTACAAACAGAACGTTTTTAAATAATCCATTGGAATTCAATTGAATCTGACAATATTTGAACATTATGTTTAATATCACAGTCACCAGTTTTATGTTTTGCCATATTTGCACAATGCTAACATTTACCTTTACAGTGGCTTTGACCTTTGTCCATTTGAACCTGCCTTTACCCTCCAGACTCATTCAATACAACTAAGTGATCCGCAGCGTATCAACAAAAACACTGGTGGCCCAACTCTGAAAAATTCATAGGCCATGTGTTCACAAAAGATGAATAATGCAAGGGTAGGATTAGTTTTGGTTTCAGGGAAAGCGAGGGGCAAATGAATAAATGATCATGGTATCTACCTGCATCTCGCCATCAGCAACGTGTTGGTGTAATGCCTTCATCACTTGGCACAAATTCTTGTGTTTCGAAAGAGGTTACGTAACAGAAGTATGACAAGTCCTGCAGTCGGACAGGTCAAACATTCTCAGCCCTCAAGTCATGACATTCATTTTTTAAGTCTTTTAAATAAGTATCTATCAATTCTCTGTTCACGAATGTGTCTTTTCTGTCGTTGGACAAGCTTCAACACAAGATCATACAATATAATCACACTAAACCAAACAAAACATTTTAATGCATACACAGAATTTGATGTAAATATACAATGAAAAAAATAGTGAACAAATATAATATACAATAATATACAATCTACAATATGAATACATGATATGGACTTATATTTATAAATATAAGTGTTAACAAGTGTATATAAGTATTTTAGTACATATACAATAATATACATATATACATAATAATATAAATATATTTATGAATATACATGTGTATATACATGTGTATAAATGGACACTCGTCCATACAATATAATAAAATAAATACAGATATAATCTAAACTCTAATAATAATTTAAACTCTATTAATTATTTATTTTGCATTATAATTTTATCATTTATTATGCACATATTTTATACTAATTTTGTCACATAATCAAGCTAACATTAGTATGTTTTTTATATCATAGTAAAATCAAATGCTACTGCTTACTTTTGACTTTCACATTTCTTTAATTTGCCCAGCTCTGTAATATATGACTTTTATATTAAAATTCAACATTACATACCAACATTAAATAAATATTTAGAAATTTAGAAATTCACATGGCTTCTCATTTAGTAGGAATATTAATCAGTAACAAGGCTGCACACAAGGAATAGATGCTGTCAATGCAAAATAAACCATTTCTCATATTGACACATTTCAATAAATGGTTCTCTATAAAATATCCATTATAAGGTTCTTTTGGGAACCAACGCGGCTGTTAAATGGCTCAGTCGTGCAAAGAATATTATCAGAAATGTTGTGTACCTGAGCGCACCACTGAGCGTGTACTAGGTACAGGATATTTCAAGTTCCTGCCTTTGTGGAGATGTAGCAGACAGTGCTCTTAACCCCCCATGGATGTGATTAAGTAGTTAATCTTCTGAAGGCCTCATATGTGTGTAACTTCACATGGTCAGTGAGTTTTATCAGGTGCTGTGGTGTTCAAGGGACTGATATGGAGTGGAAGAGAGGAAAGAGAGGAAATGAGGCCCAGGTGCCCCTAAGTGGGAAGAGGCTACAGGCGATTAAGACAAAACACTCCCAGGTTCTTTAGAACAAGACATTTGCCTTTCTATCAACTCCTGACACATTCACTGACAATGCTGGTGCTGCTGAAACGTGTAGAGGTGAGTGGATGTAAGAATGTATTGAGAAAAAAATGTAAGAGCTTGATATTCTACATACAAACCAAACCTTTAATTTACAAAATGATACTTTTTTGTTTTCATTAGTCCATTTATTACAAAAAGTTCTCATGTTGGTTTTTTAAAATAATGTAAAAGGTTTGACTTGGCACTTAAATGTATGCGGGTTGGGAACCACTGCGCTAAAAGACAAGGCTTTCTACAATGTCAAGAACTGAAAAACACTCCCCTCGTCTTTCCTAAACGCATGGCAAGCAATTTACAGAGAGATCCGGCCTGAGGTAATGACACTGCCAATTAATTAACACAGTGACACTAGAATTACCTTTGCCCTCACTGCGTAGGAGATGAAACCCCAGATGAACCAGTGTCCGTACGTCCGTGATTACTGCATCAGTCAGTGCCTTAGATTACTGAGGCCATCGCTTGACACCGCACAGAACATTTTTCACATCTACAAAAACATAATGAAACCCTATGGGAAGTTTAAAAGCATGCATATCTTTTGAAAAGGAAATTTCTTTGTATTTGTATTGATATTTTCATCAATATAATATCAACATGGCTGCAGATAAATGTATAAAATGATTCCATATTCTAGTTCTGTGCAACATTGCAGATTTCAAATAATTCGTAAGAAGCGGTGTTTAAAAAATGACTCATCCATGGTTTGAATTAAAGATGAAAAACACTTTCTGCTCTGTTTCTGTTTTTATAGTGTATAAAATGTTGAAATATTTGGCAAGAATAATAAGCAGAAAAGTAGTTTTTACCCAAGCACAACTTATGATAAACAACAATATGTAACATATTATTTCTCAACTGCTTGAAATATTGACTATAATGTCTATAGCTTATGGTGACTAGCGTAATTTGACACTATTTATGATTGCTTATAAAAAAATAACATGGTTTATGTGAAAAATAATTCCACTTTTGAATGGAAGTTCTGAACATACCTCTATATATATATACCTCGATAATTTAGAGTTTATCCCACGTTTGAAACATATTGTTTGGAAAATGTTTGGACAATCATAGGGTTTGAATGAAAACATGACACTTTAACACATTTTTTGGCCCAAGACTCAAAGCATCTAGTCCGCCATGTGTGCTTCATAATGTGCAGCTATAATCTGATTCAAAATCATAATTGCATTTGTCAATTCAGATATTGACCCATGCTTGGCACTGAGCTGTTTTCTCTGAAAATATATTCTTTAATGAGATCCTTACCCTGTCAACATCAGAGGCGCTCAGAATGTGAACCATTGGACTCCTGGTGTAATTGTAAGCTGGGATAGCCTCAGGTCTAGTGTATGCCGTCACCTCCATTGCTGTGGCTAACTTCTGCCTCTGTGCACACCAACCAGCACCCGGCGAGGTGTCCGGTTCCCATTGACTAACATCAAAATGTTCAAAACATGACTGAGAGGTCAGAAAAAGTCTTTGTAATTGGAATTCTCAGACAGATATTTCATTTCATATCTAAGGTCCTTTTTTACACATCATCTACTTCTCTGAATGTAGAGCCAAAATTTCTCACCGTTTTTTTTCTCTGGTGGCTGGGCTTTGAAGGACGAACATGTTCTTTTCATCAGGTTAACCTGTTCAGCTCACCTCTCATAATGTTCTCCACCCTTTCCCTGCTGATAGAGGCGAGACGGGGAAGTTGAAAGGTCTGTCTGGAGATCAGAGCGTACAATGCTAACAAAAGCATTTCAAGGCTCTGATGTGGTAAAAACAACTCAGCGCCAGGTAATGAATCCTCAGTTCATAACCAAGCCCTTGTCTGTCTGTATCCTCCTGTTCAGCACAGATTTGATTGAGAGGTGCTTCCAGAACAACCGAGAAAGTTGTAAATTTTTATGACGTCTTGTGTAAACTACTTTAATATGATATTTCTTGTCTCCATGGTGGTACACTCCTAAAAATTATAGTCTTTTGGATTAGATTTGTGATTCTTGAGGGGAAAAAAACTTTATGTAAAAGTACTTTTACCAAGATAATAACTATTCTTCATTTCTGAGTGCATGCAAACCTTGTATACGTCAATATTCTTGTCAAATGATGTGATTTCCACCTCTGACCCAAGTTTAACTACATAAAGTCTGTTCATCTGAACTCATTCATCCAATCTCCCTTTCGTTTGAAGTGATATCAGAAGCACATTGTCTGTAAATATTCTTTTTTGAGGTTGACATAGGGAGTGTACATCCTATTTATCTATATTACCACAGAGAAGCACAATACATAATGTAATTATTACAATAGTGTTATTTTCCAATCCCTTTGAATGACTGCCATTGCTTCTGGTTGTCATATGTGCAGTCAGTGACCTGTGTAGCCTTATTCAAGAGAAGTGAAGGACGGGTTCTCCCTCAGTGTTTGCTAAGCTACATTCATGGTATCAAATTCCAGCTGGTCTCCAAATAAATGAGGCTTTGCCAGTGGTTAGCTTTTAGGGTCAGTTTTAAATTTATATGCCACATCTCTCATCTAATCTCTAACATTTTTTCCTGAATATAAAGAATAAATAAAGAACAAATACTCCATATGGTCAGAAATAGCCTTTGATGGTCATACGCATGCCACATGTCACATTTTGGTGGTATGCACAATCAGAAGCAAGGCCAGAACAGCTGCGACAGACAAAATGAGCCTGTGAAGACCACAAACGATGTGAAGAATAAAAGCATTATTGTAATGGGTACAGATTATTTAAGTGTTTGGTCAGTAAATATGTGGAAAGGAGTTCTGTGAGAGAACCATAAGTATGTCTGACAAACCAATTTAATGTATCTAGCTGGAATACAATTCTAATAAATCCTACATTTGCCTTAAAAAAACTGCTTTAGCTGTTATTATGCCTCAGTGGGTCAGTATTAGCCAATTTCTACTATAATATTTCTATTATACTATAATTATGCATTGGTGAATGAAGATGTTTCCAGAATACTTCTATCCTGGTAATTTTCTTCAGACAATGAAACGATGAAACAATAAAACATAAAACAGGGAGTCAATTTGTCCTTATTCTTTATTTTGGCAATTAAAGGCTTATTATGTCAGTTTTAAATATTAAAAAGTTATAATATAATACATTGTCTTGCTAAAATGAGATAACATTTCTGAGTTTCATTGTTAGCTGAATCAAAGGCCTCAAAGGAAGCTGTCGCATCATAATAAACATTTTTACAAGGACAATGAGCAGCTAAAATATGTCTTTTAAACGTTTGGAGAGTGATATTCAGCTGTTTAATAAAGTCTCTGAATAATATCTGTATGATCATATAAGTGCTTTAAAAATGGCTGATAAATATCACAATGGATGTGACTTAGATAAGCTCGTTCTTCTAAGAAACACGAAGCGGAATACAAAGCCACTTTATCTATACTGGTGACTGACAGTGACAACGCTGACAAAAAGCTGAATCAATACTTTATCTTTGATCAAGCTGTAACTTAATTAGTGTCATTGGCAACTGTTTGCTTCTGACTCTGCATTAACGTTGCATACTTTACTGTTTTACAATTGTGCAATTGTTTATTTATCACCAGAATCTAATGAGATTTCCTTATGAGAAGATATCTATCCAAACAAAAGCAAAAAAACTAACCTTTTATGGAGAATAGAGCACCAGTGAAGGTCTCTGGAAGGCTCCTCTGTGTGAAATATGTTTCCTTTCTGTGTTTCAAAGAAATTAAAAGTGAAAATGAAAGTATAGTAATCTAGTCATGTGAACATTAAGAAAGATTTTTTATATTTGGTATGTATCCCCAAACCATAACTCATAACAAGTTGGTCTCAATTACTTTCACCATTTGGTTCAACAGGACAGTTTTCTACTTCACTGCATCTTAAATGATGCTTGGGCCTAGAGGAGTCTTTTCTGGATCATGTTTACATATGGTTTCTACTTTGCATAATGGAGATCTAACCTGCATGTGCGGATACAGTGACACAGACTTTTGGAATTGTTCCTGAGGCCGTTCTGTAATTCCATAGAATTGTGTCTGATTTTAATGAAGTTTTTAATGTAAAATAGATGTTTGGCATCGTCCCTTACATACTGAGATTCCTCCGAATTTTCTCAATCTTTTAATGATATCATGTACTGTAGATGATGAAACCCCAGATTCTTCACAATTGCACAATGAGCAACATTATTCTTCTGCAATGTTAAAACTATTTCACTATTGGCCTGTGTAGTCTTTCACAGAGTGGTGAGTCCTTATTTCTGAGAGAATCTCTTCTGAGGATTTGGATTTTTTTTACACAGTAATGTTACTGCTCTGATAGTCCAACAGGTGTGTTTATTATTGTCATTATTTTAAAATAATTTTAACAGAACTTTTCCAGTCCTTTCTTGCTCTGACCCAACTTCCCTTGAACTGTCTTGCTGGCGTCAAATTCAAAATAATTAGATCTTATGATTTCTCACTTTCAACATCTGAAATGTTGTCTTTATTGTATTTTTTATTAAATAGGGATTTGCATACAACTGCATTCTGTTTTAATTTATATTTTGCAAAAGGGTTTGGACATATAA
Organism: Lepidarchus adonis; assembly: GCA_037576955.1. Classification (NCBI taxonomy): domain Eukaryota; kingdom Metazoa; phylum Chordata; class Actinopteri; order Characiformes; family Lepidarchidae; genus Lepidarchus; species Lepidarchus adonis. The sequence goes on from JBBIGC010000024.1 coordinate 11,412,285, forward strand.
ATCAAATCAAATCAAATCAAATCAAATCAAATCAAATCAAATATAATTAAAAACATTAGCATTGCATTTTTTGTGATGAAAAGCTCAAGCTCACATTGACCAGACTGTGCTTTTGACTAGAAAAACACTGTTCAACACAAAAAAAAGTTGTTTTCCTATTATGACTGATCTAAAGAGCATGTGCCTTGTTAATGACATTGTTAGCATTTGATTTGTGTAAGAAAAGATGTTGAATGCTTGTGGCACCCAATAATGGAGGAAATAATTTTCAGTCATGACTCCAGGCCTGGTCAAACAATCCCAAAGTCTAATCCCTTTCTTGGACGCTTCTCATATCATGCAGGCAGATAAAGATATGTTATTTTTTATAATAATGACTTTGTGAAAAGTTTGTGAGGTTATCACAGATGGTGTAACTGTGGAATGCACCATTGATTCAATCAATCCCATCAAAGGTTTCTCTGAATTAGATGAACTCAGTCTATCCTAAAGCAGATATGAACATGCTAAAGAAATTCCTGATGGTGCACAGTAGCTAAAAATAGCCAAATGTCTAAACCTTCAAATGCCAAGCTTTTGATAAAGTTTAGTGACCTGGTCTGACTGAGGAAAACATGAACATTTCCATGCAAAATAACATGATTGAACACTCTCCATATGGAAAGCCTTCAGCAGATGTTTTGGAACTAAAGGGATCCGTGCTTTTCATTCATGCCCATAACCTAACTCAATTGTACAAGGTCTGAACGCTGTGGTTAGAAGCTGCTTTTCCATAAAGAACTTTCTTGGAGAAAAACAGCATTCTGGCTGGTGATAGCGGGGTGGTGCTGGCTTGTCTCAGATCGACAGGGCTGTTACTCATTCTGACAGGTTTGCACTCCTCGAGCACACTGAACATTACTCTGGGGACCCTCCCTCAGTCCTCTTTCACTCCCCAGTGCCGTTACTCTCTGCCTGGTACTGTCAGAGAGGCCCCATCATAAACAGCCATGGATGTGACGAGGAGAAATAAAGCTCTGCCTATGACTTATTCATAAGAGCATTACCTGCTTGGTAAAGCTGTGGACAGGCCGAGGTGGCAGAATGACAGGTTCTTCAGACCAAGGAGAAGTTGACAATGTCCAACTGTCCTCCACACGTACCTCCACCTACTTTTAAAAAGCTCCAACGTTTATAGGTCTCCTGACCTCTACCCATTGCGCATATAAATCTAGTGGCTGACCACACATGAACACGAGTGATTAATACTGTGTCTTGCAAAGTCATACACATTCCATGACTATTAATTTAAAGCATGATGGTTATGATGGTTATGCACCTTGCTTTGCCAATGTTAGCATTTTTCTGCCTTAAACCACTGTTACATAATCAAATGCATACGTTCTTCTGGTTCCTGCTTGTAGTTTCTTGTACCTAAATCACACACAACAGTACAACAGTTATAAAATAAAACGCACGTCTCAAAAAGGATGCCTGTAGTTGTTTAGACAGTTTGACATTGTGCACAGACATTGCATAAAGCATTCAAATAAGCTGGAAATACAGTTTCCTCTTCCACTATGTGCAATGGTGACCTCAGAACCTCTAAATGAAGTGGAAGATAGGATTACTGTCAGTTCTGAAAGGGCAGTCAGGTAGATTCCTGACTATGGCCCCTTACTGAGATCACTGACTAGCAGACAACACACAGCAATGTGATTGATATGATTTCTGACTGCCTGGAAGAAGCTGCAGGTAAAAACCAGCACAGAGCCATGAGACATCGGATTAGGTGCAGACCTGCCTGACCAGCCACGTGCTGGAGCAAATTATGGCATCATTAGTCCACATGGAAAAACGCAGAGGGTTGCAAGATATCTGGCATCGGTATGAATTATTTAAAGCCACCAGGTGGAATTTCTACGGCCTGTAAGATCCGAAAGCCTAACGTTTGTTACAAAAATACTACAATCTGTGAGCTGAGTATTTCCTAATATATCATTTTCAACTCTTCATGATATTTTATGTAACTGCAATCACATGTGAGTCATATTATAATGCAATATTGATGAGGTAGTGTAGGTATAAATGGCTGAGATTTATATCAGTATAGTGGACTTGTTAAACTAAGATCATTGTTAGGTGCAGTGAATGTTCATCCTAATATTATAAAGATTACATACTTACTAACTGACAAATCAGTTAAACCTTATTGCTATGCTAAATGCAATGTCTTTACTTCCTGTATCATATTTTAATACTAATTTTATCACTACATTACCAAGGCTTTTAAACTTGAGAGTACATTGTAGTAAGAGCTTTAGAAACTTTCCTAAAACTGTACTTTTTAAAGTTGAAGGTTCTTACAGTCTGAAGATCATTAACATATTAATCTAGGGCACGTTTCCTATTTTAGCTGAATCAAAATATGTGTTGATTTGAACCTGTTGTGTCAAATCACTTAAGTGTTGGCTCCTCCCACTTGTAGGCCTTTAATATATTCATTCATAATGAAGTGCTTGATATAGTGAAAACCATAAATGTTTCTATATTTATTTAGTTTATAGTGTGGCATAAAGACTCCACCCAAAGTGAAAGTAATGACTAAAATGTGCATTTTAATGTCCTAATGGAAATAAATTCATAAAATCGCCCTTCTTCACCCTAAAAAAATGCAACAACTACTGAAAATGTCCAGAATTATCCATAGCTGTTGACTGTTAGCTGTTGAGGTAACCACTAAATTGTGAGGAGACTACCTGATGCTTGGCATTGGGTGGGTATGAATTATGCAGAAAGGGTTACAAGAGTCTCGAGGATCAGATTTCTGTAAAAGAAATGAGGTATGTTCTGCCCAGCCTAGCCGCAACTTTTTTAAAATGGCGTTTTCTGTTTATTCAATTTTAAATAACAATATATATGATGAATATAATGAAGGCATTAGGCATGAAGTTATCATAACTGTTCTCCTGTTAGCTACATACAAGTTCTTAGAATTAGAATCAAACTTCAGCACTAGCCTGTGTGTTATGAGGGTGCAGGATGGCCTGTTTAAACCCACAGCTGTGTAAATGATGTCAAGGTTTTCCAGGAAATCACTCTGGGCAGAATTAGCCAAAAATTCCTAAGGATTCATCATTTACTAACTAGGTTTGACTTTGCTTAATTTCACTTATCTTCTTACAAAAACACCCAAGGTCTGTAGATTTGTCATCTTGTCCAGAGTTCTCCTTAGGCAGGTATCACACCCAGGGTAAATTCCTTACTAGATATTTGCTGTACTTCATTGTACTTCAAACTTGGTGAGATCACAGTAACACTTAACGCTCCGATTCTATATTATCTGCTGCTTATTTCTTGGTTTCAAGCCAAGGAACGGCAACACCAGAACGTGTCTACCGTCAGATGCTTTGAATAAAAAGGCATCAACCGTTAAACAGGGAAGGTTTTTAGATTTGTGTCTCATAGAGGAAACCCAGAAGACAGACCGGATATCCACCTTTTTAACACATTCATTCTGATGGCTACAAAGTTCACAAATAGGAGCTTCCAATGTGCTTCCACTGTGCAGCCCACTGCTCTTGCAGGACTGCTCTGATTTGTGCTGAGTAGCTTGATAAAACAGCGGGGACTCCACAGTGGACCAGAGGCTTAAACATTAAAGAGCATGTGTTATCCATTCTATTCTACTGTAAAAAAGAGAACATGGGTCCTCTTACCTTTACCGTATGTGCAGCAAGGATGTCGAATTTTGTTACAGAAGTCAGTGGCTGCTCGTAAATAAGGCCCAGGAGTGCGTATGGGAGAGAAAATGGAGGGATATTGCTGTCATTCACCTTAATAGATGCAGTTTTTCTGGGACACAGAGGAAGCAAAGAAACGGAATTAAAAAAGTATCGGTTCGCGATTAATCTCACCAGTTACTAAATATTTACTGATAGATTTAATCTCAGAAATATTCGGAGATCACATTCAAATCTACTTTTATTTGAAATAAAGATCAAAGGATGTGATATTTATTTAGACTGGTCACACATAAAGGCCCATAAAAATTAAAACACTGAAATAGTTGTGATAATGTTCACAGATCAGCCAAGAACTTGACTAGTAGCTTCCAAACAGTTCTGATTGTGGGACATTGTGTGATCTGACATTAACTTTTTCACCTATTTCTCAGATCGGACCAGATAGAATAGCACTTTGTTCCCGGTGTGCATCAGGCTTTGGTGCTCTCTGCACTGTCACTGGTTCATCGATTGTTATTCATTGGATTTCTTTTGTTACACTGCTGTTTTGGAGAAGTTCTAACGCAGTGTCAGTGGCATTTCATGTCATGACTATAGGAACACAACGGAAAGGCAACTTAACAAACATAAAACACTTTTAAAACATTTCTGGATCATTGATATTGAGCTATTTGTCATGAAATGTTCACTCAATGGCAGCTTAGTTTCCACATGGGGCAAAAGCAGAGATTTAGTTTTGTCAGCAGGCAAATGTTATACGAAATTTAAGTTTGTGTTTTTTAGTGACAGCTTTTTTTTCAATAATAATGGTCCAGATCACAGTGTAAATGGATAAACCTTATTTTAGGGGTGTCCAGCTCGGGTCTTAGACGGCCGGATTCACCTGTTAATTGCCAGGTTTAGTGAGTGTTTTTGAGGAGGGGAACTACCAAACTGTGCCCAATATAAAAGCACGTCACCAAAACACCTGTTCCTCACACCTATTTGACACCTATTCCATTCCTAAATCATGGATATTAATTAGTGAGTTAATGAGATCCTCCACTCTTCTGGCCAGACTCTCCACTGGATTTTGCAGTATATTAAGTTCATGCTCATACAATTAAAAGAGTATTTGTGAGTCATTGATGTTGGATGAGAAGGCATGGCTTGCAACCCACAAGTTCATCTAATCTAATTATGTATACGAGGACCTTGACTTATGAAAATTAAGGAAATTTGTGGTTACGTCACTGGCTTTAAAAAATAATAAAAGCGCAAGGAGATAAGCAGGTGCAGTGTGTGAGAACCTGGTGTTTGCAGAGATGGTGGGAGTGTAGGTGGGTTTGTGCTGTTTTTCACTGTTTTCGCTGTATTGTTTGTTTTTATTCACCGTTAGTGTTCATAAGAGTTGGTGGGTGAGACTAAGTGTGTCAGTGTGATTTTGCCACAAGTCACGTCTCCAATGTGTTTACTGCTGAGGGGCATGTTGAAGCATTAAGAAAGACATTTGTATCTGGAGCAACGTTTTCTAAAAGTTTTACTGTAATCTGAGAGTGTTCAATAAAGCCTCTGCAGCATCATTACATGCATGGGTTCCAAAATCGAGATACGTCACACCCAGAGGAACCAAACCCTGATGTACCTTGAGGACCCCCTGTATATGAGCTTTGTATATATGCACAGTAGCTCAATAGAGCATGGCTTCCTGACCCGAACCCCGACAGGTTGGAAAGGGTTTGGACAAATATTTTGGAATGTTACTGGGTTCAGGTCGGGTTCAGTCACGTCAGAACAAAAAATAAAAATCTTACCCGAAACTAAGTGCCCTTGCAGCAGCAGCGAACGCAACTTCAGCTGCTGGAAGAACCATTAATCAATGGAGAACAGCAATGAAGCCATCCATGTTGATGCATTTTTCTATTTATACAATTCCAGTTAAATCTCAATGTTTAGATTATGTAAATAGCTTAATTTAACAATAGAAACACTGACTACATCAATTGATTCAAATCAAACAATTTCGCTGCAATTTCTCAGACGTTCTTGCTACAAAAATCTGAAAATTTCTGATTTTTATTTTTTATTCTTGAACAAAACATGGTAACACAAACTAAATTGCTGGTGAAATGGTGATGAAAGCTCACGTGTGCTCCTAAAAAAAAAGCTTGCGCGTGATGAAAGCTCACGCGTGTTTGTGTTGGAAGAGAGCAACAGTTTTCTTCAAGAGCACCATACAAGCTTTTTTCACAAGTTGTGTGAACAGAGATTAAATGGTAAAATATATGAAAGGAAACTGCAGCAGCGGTTCTATAAAGAGGCGTTTGTGACTGTGCAGTTGTTAAATAAAGACAGGATACACGAGTGTGTTTATTTTTAAAAAATTACCTAAAAGAGGATCATTATAATCACTTAGCAGCGGCTGTTTCGGCCAAACATTACAATTCCAATCAGGTTCGGTTCGGGTTCTGACAGAAACATGTAAATGCATGTCGGGTTCGGGTCGGGTTCGGGTCGGGTTCGGGTCGGGTTCGGGCTCGGATCGGGTTCGGGTCCGGGTCCGGGTCCGGGTCCGGGTCCGGGTTCGGGTTCGAGTTTGGGTTCGGGTTCCGGTCGGGGTCGGGTTCGGGTCCGGGTTCGGGTTCGGGTTCGGGTTTGAGTTTGGGTTCGGGTTCCGGTCGGGGTCGGGTTCGGGTTCGGGTTCGGGTTCGGGTCGGGTCGGGCTCGGACAGAAATAAGAGGCACGAACAGCACTCTATAGCTCTGTCCTGCCTGAACTCTCCAAAACAGCCCCAGACCAAAACGTTACTGCTCACACCAGTAGTAGGACATCTTCCTGGCATCTGTCAAACTCAAATTTTGACTGTTAGAGAGTGAAGCATGATTCACCAATGCAGAGAACAGATTTCTACTGCTCCGGCTCACGGTCGGCATTATGGATTGTGTGCATCTGCGCTGTCTTGGAAAACCATTACTTGAATATGGGATGGACAGTTCCTTAGCTAATGTTGCTTCCAGGGGCAGTTTCAAACTCTGTAGTGATCGACGCAACAGAGGACATGGGAGTTTTATGCGCTTTGAGACTTTATGTTCTACTGCTTCATGTGTGAGCTGCTATTATTCCTTGCTTCAGTAATACAGTAATGGCACTTACAGTTGACAGGGGACTTATGAAAAAGGTTAGTCACCGAGCTCATTTTGGAAATTGCATGTTTATGTACATTTATACATTTGTATTCAAATTTTATGGATTTTTACGCTTGTTATGAATACATTTTGCTGAAATACCTTTATACTTATGAGGGGTGGCCACATACTTTTTGCCATATACATGTCTGTCATTACACCATGTTGCTTAACTGATTCTCACATTTCTGTTACTTTCTAATGATCATCTCCCCAGTTTGTGCAACACTCAGTATGTTTGTAATTGTACCTAAACAGGCGAAGAGGTACAGTAACCCTGGTTAATCATCTCCTGTCTGCGTTTCAACATTCAAGTGACAGTGAGAGATGACAAACTGCAGGTGCACTGGGAGAAAAAATGCCTCTAGACGTCCAAATTATGAGAAACATATGGGCTTAGCCCAGCATGATGGATTCCGTGTTAGCAGCTCTGTTGACTTCACCAAAAAATCTGCCACAAAACATAATTAGTTGATAACTTGCTTTGCTATTTGGCGCAATGACTGCAGTGCATCAGCGTATGTAGTGAAACAAGAGCAGCTCTTCAGCAGTGCTAGAGCTAGTGTATGTGCAAGTCCAGTCATCAATGTGTGAGAATAACATTTGCTATGAAGTTTGATGAGAAAAAATGGAAAACCTCTGCGACCAAAATCAGTCATGTTTTCCTTGGGAATTCCCTTTAATGTGTTTGCTTTAGTTTGAAAATTAAGACATCTCACTTACAACCTCAGTTCCTGACCCCTCAAATGTCAAAAAGAACCGTTTATCTTCTCCTTATTGTTATCAGATTCCTGCTGGAAAACAAATCTCTTTCAAGAGCTCATAGGGTTTGAGTTAATGACGATGAAGGAACAGCGAAGGAAGAGCGTCTCTGATGAGGAAATCAAACAGAACAGTCTGTGGCTTTAAAGGGAAATAAGCCATGGCTGTAATTTGGTTCAGATGTAATGAAGTGCTAACAGAAAATTAGTATTGGAAGGAATCCCCCTGGACCCCCCAGCTGAGAAAATATGGACACTTTCAACAACTCAACTCACTGAATACATTTCAGGGAATGTTGAGAGAGGATTTGGACACAAATCTAGATGGGACAACACACTCTATGAACGTGCAGAAGACCACAGCATTTGTTAAAAAGCGAAATAATAAAAGCTATAAGAGAAAATGCAATAAATCAATAAATTAAAGCTTTTTCATCTTGATGTCAGAGGCTGAGATGGCTTAGGAAACATGGATAATCCTGTTAGTGTGGGTCAGAGAGGGTAGTGGATCACAGCATGAAGGAGAGGAAAGTGAATGGAGAGAAATGGAATTAAAATGAATAATTAGTGTGATTTTTAATCAGGACGTAAAAAAGCTTTGCCATGAATTTAGTGTGTAAATGAACATTTACACAGACTAAGGACAGGTGATTTAGATTTTATTTTATTGCACACATATGCCAAGGAAAGCAACACATGAGAAATGTAATCTTATGATGCATTAACAATTTTTGGTTCTGAAGAGTTTGTTTGTGTGCTTATTTTTCTTCATTTTTCTACTGTGATTAGAACGCACAATAGCAATCATTGACCAAAAATTCTGGGGCTCAAGTTCTGAGGAACAAGCTTAGGCCAGATTTTTAAGACTGATTTTTTAATAAATTATGTGAATGCCAGATCATGTAGTTTTGGATGCGGGTACATTGGATTTCCTTGGCTGTATCTATTAACTGAAATGGTTTTTAATAAAAAATTAATATCTCAGAAACACTCAGATCATGACAAAATGCTTGCATTTATCTTTTGAACCCCCCACCCTCCCTGTGGTGGACCACCAGCTCTCTCGCTACAGGCAGTTAGTCTTTGATTCACTGAAATTTCAGTGACTGACCACCACCAACTCGAAATATCTTCAGCTTCCAGGGGACGTTCAAAAGCCACAATATCTCTATCTCGTCTCCTCTCTAATACCAAGAATAAACTTGCAGAGAACAACTAATCCTGACTGGAACTGAAGCCCAGCACTACAAAGGCAGTCTGGTTGTGTGCCAGGGAGATGCAGAGCAGACTTCATGGTACTTTCAGCCAAAAAGACTGAAACTTTAGTCTGTCACAAAGTAGAGAAACATAATTAACTGGTGATGGACAAGTCAGACCACCAACACATACAACTGCACAGCAGAGCATCACACAGCAGAAACACTCTTAATACATCTGCAACCAAATAAAGGCAAATCAGATATCCCAACAAAGTGCTTTTTACAACATACATAGCCAGACAGACAGATAATTATATGAATAAGTAAGTATTTCTTCATTTTTAGACTTACCTTTTTGATTGTACTAAAAGCTCTCTACTTTTTTATTATGGTGTGTTTACCTAGATGGATGGATGGATTGATGGATGGATAGATGGACCAACCAAGGCATAGACATATGAATGGACAGTTTAATGATCAGAGAAATGAAAGAAAGACTCTGGCGAAACAGTGGTTTGTTGACGTAAAAATAACTCCTTTATTGTTCTATACAGTTTAATGCACTGTTTTCTCAGTTTAACGTATTGAAAACATGTTAAGCTTTGGTCTGTTTTAAAACTGAACAAAAATGCGCATTTGTTTCCTAGATGTTTTATAATAAAACAATTCCTTTAATCAGGGCAGATCAAACTTATAACTGTAGATAAACAGAATAATAAAAAACTAGGGCAGTGGAGACCTAGTGGTTCAGAAGGTCGCAGGTTCAAGTCCCAGCCCGAGCACCAATGAGGAACCCTTGAGCAAGGTACCGTCCCCACTTCACTGCTCCCCGGGCGCCTCTGTTGATGGGTTAAATGCAGAGAATAAATTTCCCACTTGTAGGACTATATATTAAAAAAATACACAACTAAGGAACTGCAGTAGCATTAAAAGGACAAGATTTTCTAGTATCACAATGAGTGTAGTGTATGGTGAGGACCTTATTGAGAACAGGAGTGAATGTCACATACAGAATCTGTAAATATAATGTAAAGTAGGACATAAAGATGAAATCTTGAGAGGATGTGAGGCTCAAAAAGATGAACACAACCTCCTCTTAGGTGTAGTGGACAGCTGAATTCACCTGGACGATGATTGGAGCGATGACATTGATCAGAGGATCTGTAATCCATGAGCACATTTCATGGCTCCTGACCAAATCGGTCCCAGAAAGTGTTGACGTCCCAGTAGCACATACCACAGCACTTAATAGAAGGGACTCAAATGTGGTTGAGAGGTTCCCCGCAAACGGATGGATGCGAAGACAGTGAGACATATGGCGTCTGCAGCTCCTCCGCCCCTGGTGGAGGCCAGACGGTTTGATCCAGCACATGTCGATAGAGAGGCAAAAAGCCTCCCAAGCCACTTCCTCTTTGGGTTCCCTTCACGGCTTGCTAACGGTTTTCCACCGACACGACTGGCCTTTTGAAGTCGCTTTTAAGAGCACAATTATTCCCCCCTCCAGACAGTACACTCACTTCTCACCTTTTTAATAAGCCACTCATAGACAAGTGTTTGAGTCTTTTTTTCTCTCTCTCACTCTTTCTTACTTACTCCCCAAGATGCCTAAGTGCTCCCATAAATTCCCTGTCACTTGGCTGCAAACATGGCACCCCCCTCAACACACACACACACACACACACACACACACACACACACACACACACACACACACACACACACACACACACACA
>JBBIGC010000024.1:11422967-11433329 GCA_037576955.1 Lepidarchus adonis
CACACACACACACACACACACACACACACACACACACACACACACACACACACACACACACACACACACACCTCCCTGAGCTGACTCACTTGCTAGTTTTTGAGTCACAGTGAATGCGGCTTCTGTTCTTTGATTCTCAACAAATCAGGTGTGACTGAATGTAAAAAGAAGCCATTAGAGTGCAGGATACTGGCAAGTTCAAAAGCCCGGCTCATGTATAAAAGCCAAAGAGCCGCACACCTTCGCTAGCTAAGCGGGCCCCGAAAAGATCCCCGGCCATTTCATTGTGCTTAGCTATTTAAGCCTGTCCTGTTAAGAAAAAGCAGAGAACAGGGGGTGTCTCCGAGTACATTAATAACATGATCCCATCTGTTTTGAAATACAATTGGACCATCTGGTTCCGTTTAGCTTCATAGGAACCTGATGTGGATGCTGTTGGGGAAGAGGATTTGGAGTGTGCTGGTGGCAGGTCAGTAAGGGGCACTATACTGATACAGTTGGACACACACGTACCAAAGAGCTTTGGCTCAATGGCTAAAGCCTGTAACACACTTCATGCCAGTGGAGAAACAAGAATCCAACAGATCCCTGTGGGAAAATGGGAAAGCCTTGCCCAAAAGATGTGTGTACTTAGTGTCTACTGTCCCAACAGGATAGGGCGCTAACGTAACCTGCTAACGTGTATTAAGTCTATGTAGTGATCCATAACAGACCCTCCTGCACGGGCTTGGATTGTGTCAGTGCTAGAAACCAAGTCACTGACTGTCAGTAATGACTGAATCAGGGATGAATACATGTAAAGGAATTGAGTGTGTATATTTTAGTAGTGGGATGTAAACTCCAACATTAGCCTAACAAGCTACACTTAGCATATTAGCAATCAAGGCTCCCCCTTAGCTTAGCATTGATCTGGCTATATCAAACTTTCGCCCAAATATGGAAATTAGAAATTGAGGGACAGACAGACAGATAGGTAAAAAAAAAATTTGATTTTGGATCTATTTGCTTGATTTTACACAGTTAAAAAATATAACAACATAAACAATAACAGCAAATGCTTAGGCCCTGTTTCAATCAGTATTTAGTAAGATCCCATCTGAAAAAATCCCAGTATTCACATAGTTCTTATTGAAGTATTATTTTCCAATTCTATAAATATTCTTGGGTCATCTTGCATTAAGACAATCAAAGATTTAAAATTTAAGTTTATGGATAGAGAGTTTAATGCTGATTTCAATGCATGTTTGGGATCAATGTGTTATAATATCAGGAGAAGAATGATCCTGCAGGTTTGGTGATAAGAATTTTGCTTTAAATATGTCCAAGTGCGTTTTATTGTCTTTGAGATTATTCTTCGTGGTTTTCTCTACTTAACCGTTCTCGTTAACTTACATTTTGTAATGATGCTTCAGACAGTGAAGACTGCAAGGAGGAAGTGTTTAGATCACCTAGATTCTTTTAGTTTGTCTTTTAGTCAATGACCTTTATTTTCATATTCTTCATCCTGTTTGATGAACTTATGGCTGTTGAAAATTACACACCTAGAAGTCACCTTATTTCTAATGCTCTCTACACCTTGAGATTTAAGCCTAACAAGTCAAGAGAAAATAAGTTACTACTTAAAAAAGGCACCAAACATCTCAACATACAACCCCCCAGCAGTAAATTAATTTCAGCAAATACGTTATATTTGGGCCTTAAAGCATGCAGAAAGTTTCATATTTAAGCATGTTCTTTACAGATGTTTTATCTTTCAGTTAGAAAAGAAGAATATAATAAAAATACTAATAAATACATAATAAAAATAGTTTTTGACTAAAAATCTCACTTAGAACGCAGCATATTTCAGTTTCTCACAGCAGTAAAACTAGTCCAGAGGTTTACGGTCTCCTGAGCAAAATGGTCCAAGATACATTACTATACTGCCACCTAGCTGAATGTATAAAAGCTGCACGTGATGCATTCTAACCATCAATTACAAAATACTAATGTGCATACTTAGTCTTATATGGGATAATTGCATTGCTTGCTGAGAAAATGTTTGTGCTCCAAGCAAAAAACAACAAAAGTTTTAGATGGCAACTAATAAACATACATCTGAATAATGGAGTCATTTCTGCTGTGGCCTTTTATAGGAAGATTCCAAGAAAAGGCCGTGTATGACTGGCAGAGCAGGGCAGTGATGTGGAGCCTATTTGATTTCCTGCCTTTGAGGCAGCTGGCAGGAACCTGTATAGCATGCAGCTGGCACAAGACATAACCTTATCGAGAATTCAGCTGGCACCACATCTGAGGCCACTGCATAACCGGACAATCTGTGGATTTTTGCACAAGCACATTGAAAATGACAGGTCAGTGTTGTTGGGTCAGAACAAGCCTGAAGCCATGACCTACGCCTCATTTCACTGGAGTCACTTATAAAAAAGACAAAAAAATATGTGAAAAAGTTTTTTGTACATATGGATATTTAATCTCAGTTTAACAATATCAGGAGATAAAGTAAGATAAAGTAATCCAACTAAATAATTAAAAGTGAAGAAAATTATTTTCAAAATCTGCAAAATTAAATTATATAATACATTATAACATCTTTATTCCCAATTAAAAACAGCTCAAATCACACACAGGTGTAGCAGTTGTTTCAGCCAAATTGGGTAAGACTGGCTGACTAGCTACACAAAAACGTTACTTTCACTCATGGTTAGTAGCCTAATTGGCTGAAGCAATTTATTGTCAATCAACTGTGTTTACTCCTTTAATTTGCTGTAGCCAATGACAGGTCGACTTGGCCTTGTTTTTTGGATTACTGTCATTTTAGAATGTCCAAGTACGTCCCATGCGCAGCTTCAGGGGCTGATGAGTGCAAATTTTTCTCCAGTATTAATAAGTTACTGCATTCATCTTGTCATCAATTCTGACCAAATTTTCTGTGACTTTGTAGCTCACACTCCCCCAAAAACATCAGTGATCCACCACCGTGTTTCACAGTAGGAATGGTTTACCTTTCATCATAGGCCTTGTTGACTCCTCTCCAAATGTAGCATTATGGTTGTGGCCAAAAAGTTCCATTTTAGTCTCTTTGCTCCAAATGACTTTGTGCCAGGTTTGGGGTCTGTCGCTGTGCTGTTTGGCATATTGTAAATAGGAAACTTTGTCGCATTTGCATAGTAATGGCTTTCTTCTGGCAACTCGACCATGCAGCCCATCTTTCTTCAAGTGCCTCCTTATTGAGCATCTTAAAACAGCCACACCACATTTCAGACAGACTTGAATTTCACCTGAAATTATTTGTGGGTTTTTCGTTGCATCTCAAACAATTTTCCTGGCAGTTGTGACTGAAATTTTAATTGGTCTACCTGACCGTGGTTTGGTTTCAACAGAATCCCTAATTTTCCACTTCTTAATTAAAGTTTGAACACTGCTTTTTGGCATTCTCAATTCCTTTGATATTTTTCTTATATTCCTTTCCTGTTTTAGAAAGTTCAACTACCTTGTTCTGCAGATCCTTTGACAATTCTTTTGCTTTCCACATGACTTAGAATAAAAAAAACATCAGTGCAGCACTGGATGAAGGATGCAAGGGACTGTCAGGAGTCCAGAAACTCATTGATCTTTTATACTCACCCACTAATTACATCCAAACAGATCACAGGTGAAGATGGTTCCTTTAATAACCATTCAAACCTGTTTATGTCCAGTTGTGTGCATGTTATAGTTTTGTATGTTATTGATCAGGTTCGTTTGGGTAGTTTCTGTTGAAATTGTGATTTAAAAGTTGTTTGGAAGTAAATGGCTTCAGCCAAACACCAACAATGAGAGAAAAGTTTTTGTGTTATCATTCATATTCTCTGGCAAATGGCCAAGGAATTATAAATTCTGCAAGGGTATGTAAACAACAAATGCAAATAAAAACATGAATAAATAACTGAATAATTAATGTGGGTCCTTAACTTTTTCACATGCCTGTAGGAGGGTCTAAATAATTATAACATAAAATGTCATTTTAAATTATACATATATACATAAAATATATATACACAAACATTGTATTATAATGTAAATGCAAACAGATACTTGAAGTATTATTTAAAAGACTAGAAAAAACTAAATCAGAATCATGAAATTTACCTTTGTTGTGCTAAGACAAGAACTTTACAGATAAGTTCAATTAACAGCAACTGGTTTTCCAGTTTTTCCAGAATTATGCTGTAAAATGTTTTAATTATCCAGAACCTCTATTCATGTACCAGTGAGTGAAATACACTTATGCAAATGAGTATAACTTAAAACGGATTACACATGGCAAATGCCAAAGAAACTTACAGAACAAGCTGCTGGATTATATTAACGGCACCCAGACCACATGCAAATTATTGAAGTTACACCACATGGCACTATTGAGCAAACACCTCCATAAGGTCATGATCCATGCCAGTCTTAATGCATGTTATACATCACATCAGCAACAGATTTCTAGACTGAAGACACAAATTGAGAAAATGTTTAATAACTAGGACAAATGTAGCAGAGCAACTTCAAAACTCAGTACAGTCTTTAAAAAAAGCAAGCTGAGAGGTCAACCAAAGGGCATTAAAATAATTTGACAGACTATTAAACATGACACTCAAAACATTCAAAAATTCAGGGAGACAAAATGAATGTGAAAAACACATCACTCGTATTTCAATTTCCAATTTAACAGCTAAACATTTCTTCATTCTTGCACTGTGGCTATAAATATTAACAAAAGTTGCATATTTCATGCATAACCATACATTTTTTCTATAGTTAAACGGCAACCATCAACAATGTGAAAGCCCTGAATGTTTATATTATTATTAGCACTCCACCAGTACATCTCTGACCAACACCTGTAGAGGACGGGAGGGGGAGGGGCTTGTGACCAAACCTTAACTGTGCCATTAGTTGGAGACTGGCGATGACAAATACATTTAAAAAAAATTATTCCTAGAAGTAACAATTTAGTTCATCCGTGCGATTAAATGGTGTACCTCCAAGATTTGTGGCAGACAGAAATTTCATGTATTGATGTTCATTCATTGCTGTATATATTTATGAGCGTATCTCAGTATTATCATACAGCACAGATTTGCTCATCTACTAAAAAGTGTGCTTCTACATACAATCGGTTACCAAACATAAAAGATCAAGGACTAGAAGCTAATACTCTGTAAACTGAGCCAAAACAATAAACACTGCGGCTCTAAAATGTCTGGCATCATATTAAAGGGCTACTGTGGAATTTAAAGTACTTAAAGCAGGTTTAGTGTTCAGAAACGAAGCAAGAGCAGGCGTTGTGATCCTTATACATAATATTTTGTATGGCACAGTCAAACAAGTGCATATTTGTAAAGTACTACTACCTCATGTGCCTAGTATGGCAATGTCTCATTTCCCAAACTCCAGACCTTCAGTGAATAGTGTAAAACAAAAATCTTTTAATGTTCGATATACTGCTCACGAATTCCTGTGCAGTTAAGTTACCATTTTGGAATAGGTTTCGTTCCAATCACATTTTAAACACTACTATGACACACTTCATTAAGGACCAGCGTAGGCACATGGACACTGCAGGTTGTCTGTCCTGGCTATGGCAGGTAACTAACTAGCTTTAAAAAAACTATCACTGTAGAAGCGAGGGCACAAGCTAGAGAGAGGGATGTGTAAAGAAAGTGCATTTGTTACACGTGTACATTTTCTCTAGTCTTTAAAGTGGAAAATTCTAAAAGATACAAAATATTATAGCATGTTACTTCTAGAACATGTCTTTCACAGCATGCAGACACTGCCACAGCTTTTAAAACAAAAAAGTATATGAAAACTTTACTGCTCAGCTTTATCAAGTATAAGTGTTTATATTTCAAATACGCAGCAACAAAACAGACACTTACACCTGCAGTGTGCTTAAGGGTTTTGATTGTGAAAGGCATTTATCCACATAAAAATAATTCTGGCAAAATCAGTGATGTACTTACATATTTCATAATATATAATTGTAACATCACTTTTGTCCACAAAATGCATTATATGAAATGTGTGCCATTCTATGAGCAGGAGGCTGTTCATTTGTAGAAGCAGTTACTTTCTTTGACTTTATTTTCATTTGTTTTAAGGACTAAATAAGATGCGTTCCACTGAAAAAGAAGTTTAAGTGGACGGATCCAGAATGCAACACAAGTACGAGTTTCCTTATGCGACTTTTATTTTGGCAGTGCATAGATGTCCCAGCATCATCACTTGGCATCGCCTGGCATTTTGCACATCATTAAAATTTGCTTCAAGGCCTTCTGCACATCTTCATCCATCTGACCCTAAATACATCAAAGATATTTATTAACATAATTAAGTACATTAATAATACATGGAATGAAATTCATGCTACACTCAAACCATTCAATGCACGTTTGCACAACTTGACCAAAATTCTCGTTGTGCAATATAATTTAAAATTGCATTTCTTTAACCTTGGATAACCAAATAAAATCATTAATTATAAATAATAAAGAAGATTTATTACAATACGAGTCATACATACACAAACAGTAAAAACTCAAATAAGTGCAAACCTGGACAGCGTAGAGGAGGTGCATCCTGTACACTGAAACTATTTCATGATGCTCCTTTTTGGACTCCTATTATGGAGAAGAAAATGTCAGTTCCAAATAGCAGATTTAAAGGGCCTACCACTGTTAAATCACCAATGGCAATTATGAAAATGCTCTGAATTAGATTGCTTATAGTTCCAAAATGCTAAAATTACTAAAATGCACGAAGACAAACTTAGCAATGTCGCTAAATGAAATAATTCTCTATCTGAATATCTGAGGAGGCATTTGAAGAGGATCACACATTTTCAGTGAAAATCCATTCAAGGGACACTCGTTTAAACCACCACTAACAAGAACAAGCATGTTCAACATCTGACATTACTTTTACAGAGAAGAAGCGAGTAAACTACAGGTCTATGTGGGTGTGAAAAAGAAGCCTAAACCTGAGCCTTACCTAAAGACGCGCTCTGTCATGAGTGACACCAATAAATATACTCTGTGTTAATCAGTATATTTTTGGGTAATTGCTGAGTAAAATATTGAATGTATGAGTGAGTAAACTCTACTATAATTAAGCAATAAGCCCCCATTAGAAAACACACCCCTGCCTGAAATCAAAGCCCAAGATCTTGTCAGACCTGTCAAGCTACTTGTAGCAGAACTTTGGCCAGAACTTTACCTCAAATGACAAAGCAAATGAACTTACAGCTAGTTGATATTGCAGCTGCTTGATCTGCTGTTGGAGAGAATCAACCTGCTGGCTCTGTTGCCTTTTAGGAGTGCTTGTTGTATATGACAGCTGGGACAGACTGTTCAGGGCATCCTTCAACTTCCCAACCTCCCTTGTCAGATCATCAATCTTTAAAAAAAAAAGAAAGAAAAGAAAAGAAAAAAAAAGAAAATGAACATTGCGAATGAGCGATATGGAAGGTAAATCTGGATGAAATAATGACTAGAAAACAATTAGATGCAACTTTACTTTTTTGTTTTTTTCTCTTTCAGAGTTCACATGGTTCTCCGCTTGTTTCCTCAGCTGTAGATTGGCATCATGGGCCTCTTTGTATTTAGAACTTAGTGCATTGTTCTCCTGCTCTCTCGATAAAGCCAACTTCTGTGCTGCTTGTTTCTCATTTCTTCCATCTTTTACCTCCTGCCAGGCAGCAGTAACCTCCAGAGCCATTTCATCCTGCTTCCTCAAGGCGTCCTGAAGCAAGTTGGTCAGGTGGTTAACCTCACCCGCCAGTGACTCTTTTAGTTGTTGATGTTCCAGCTTAGAAACAGAATCATCTGGGGTCACGTCTTTCTCTACCGTCAGCCTGTTCTGCAAAACGTCCACCTGCAAAGTCTTTTGGGAGAGTTGCTGCTTAAGGGTCTCTACTTCAGCTTCTAAGCTCTTGATGGCACTTCCTAAGGATGACATGACCTGAGTATGGTCTGTAAGGGCTACAGATGCCTGTGCCTGGGCTTCAGCATCTTGTTTGAGTTGAGAGATCTCTTTCAGTGCAGCTTGGTACTTAATTTCAGTGTCCTTCAGTGTGTTCTGTACATCCTTCATCTTGAGATTTAGCTCTTGCATTTTTTGCTCATGTTGCTCTTTACTGAAGCAGGCCGTGTCTGGTCTTTCCTTCGACTCTGTGACTTTAGCCTGGAGCTGACTGCGGACTGCACTCAGCTCACTTTTGGCCTCACTGTATGACTTCGAGAGCTCCAACAGCCGCCTCTGCAGTCCTTCAATAACCTCACCCAACTCAGTCTTCATTTCTTCAAAGTCTTTGGCAGCAGCTTCAACGGGCACAGTGCCACGTAGAGCTTCCTGAAGCATCTTGATCTCTTCTTGCGCCTCCTTATACTTCTCAATAAGCAGTGACTTTTCCTGGTTAACATTCTCCACCAGAACATTGTAAGTGTTCTTCAGTTCCTGATGCTCATCCTCTGGCACATTACCACTCTGAAGACGATCTTCCAGATCCTTTATCAAAGAAGCATCACAAATCTTCTCCTCTTGTGCCTTGGCCAGCTTTGCCTTCAGGTCTTTAACCTCCTGTTCAAGACAACCCTTCAAATACTGAAATTTCTGGACCACATGATCCTCTCCTTGACTTGCAGCTCCTGCTCTCCTCTCTGCCCTAAGAGTCTGTACTTCTTCCAGCACTTCCTGGTATTTCTGCTGAGTATCTGTAAGTTTGTCTTTCAGTTCAGCCACACTTTCTGACATGCCTTCATTTCCAATTTCCTCTGCGTGAGAGTTGGGCTTGAGCCTGGCCTGCAGGGTGTGATTCTCCAGCCTCGACACCTGCAGTTTGGCTTGTAGACTCTGCAGTGCATCCTTAAGTAGCAGGATTTCTTCCCCACTGCTACTCCTCTTCACGGGCTCAGTCGCCTCTCTGTGTTCAATGGGCACGCTTCTCACTGAGACCTCAGACAGCTCCTGCTCATCACCTGTATGGCTGTAGATGTCACTAGAGAAATCAAAATCTGCACGAGTGGAGTGGTAAGACACGTTGGAGTCGAAGCTGTTCGGGCGTGAGTCCTCACAACCTTCTTTACCTTGAGGAGCTGGACGTTTCTGCCCAGGAACACAAAGAAAAACACAATTAAGAGGAGTATCCTGATGTGACTTTACAACATCAAAAAACATGACTGTCTGTCATGTTCCCCATATCCATGAAATATGTTTGGATGTGTTACGTAGGTGCAGTGGCCACTAAACAACTGAAACTTCCCTTTTCATTCTCTCCAAACATTATTCACATTATGAATCTAAAAGATCATAGTATTCTTCTCTAAACCACTTACCTTGATTATCTGCGCAAGCTGCTGGTTTTCCAGGGAAAGTGAGGTCACCTTTGCTTGTAAGCTTGCAACCAATGTGGAGTCTGTATTCCCATGGTGTGCTGTCTGTGTCAACACAGGAAACCAAGGGCTTACTTTAAAAGACATCTTCATTAGGTATAAAGAAGACAATGTCATGAAATTACTATCAAAAGCATGTCTGTACACAAGGCATGATTACAACAGTTCTTCTGACCAACCAGCTAGCTTCAGGCCGTCATTACTGAATGCCCTTCTCAACAGCATATGAGTGACTAAATCCAATTGTAGACAAAACAAAGAATATTGGTTACGGATATTAGACTGGTGAAATGCAAATTAAATTAGATCCCAAGAAAACTGTAACTCAAAAAACCCAAAATGGCTGTGTCAAGCCTCATGGATGGGACATGTCTTCCCTTAAGTAAAGTCCTTTACCTGGCTAAAGCTAGTAGTTGCAGTTGTTAAAATGTGTTCCAGAGAGTAAGTGGCCGAGGATCAAAGCAACAGCCACATGAGGCAATATTAAAGGGTTGAGCTGTACTCGCCTTGGGCTCAGTCTGCTCCACAATCTGCTTCAGATCTTCAATGGTCTCCAGGAGCATACTCTTCTCCTCTTGCAGTTTCTCGATCTCCTCTTTCAGTGCCACACTCCTTAGCTCCTCCTCCTGCAAACATCATGGTAGAGGGAAAAAGGTTAAAAAAAATGGAGGCTGTTCATTGTTGCATAAAATTAATAAGGAAGCTTTATAAGGAGTACTTTACCTTATAATTGAACCTCTTGGAATCACTTTTATTTGAAACAGGCGTTTCATTTGGGGTTAAATAAGGCGGTGACACAACACCAGCTGACTGAAAAAGTGAAAACGCAGAAAGGGTTAAACTAAATATAGATTAATGTAAAGAAAATTTTACCAACAATCAATAACATGTACAAATCATACTCTATTTTACTCATATTCACATACTCTATTTTTATATT
>JBBIGC010000024.1:11434244-11455718 GCA_037576955.1 Lepidarchus adonis
ATATTGTGATATATATATATATATAATAACTGTGTAAAAATGGCTCTAATTAGCTCAGAGATAAGAAGATATTTATTGTTGCTGGCCCTTTGCAATGGGTACTCAGAATGCAGCTGTAAAAGCATCTGAACTGTGGCATTTTGTGCACATGCAGGTGGAAGAGCAGAAATGATTACGGACACATCATTAGAAAGACTGAGCATGTGATGAAAGTTTACCTGGACTGGACTAATAGGAGGTGGGGGTGCTTTTCGTTTTTTGGGGGTTGAGCTCCTCTCTTCACTTAACTTAGCCACATGATCATGCTGAGATAGTGTGAGTAAGAGAGTAGAAAGAGAGAACAAAAAGAAAAGGCAAACCAAAGGGTTTAGAGTGGTTAGTAATAGAAAAGAATAATATAAAATAAGAATTTGACAGGGTGGAGATTTTCTTTAAGATACAGGCTCATGCATGTCACTAGATGTGCATTAAATGATTAATTTTGCCAAAACAGGAACATATATATCTTTGACTATCCAAACATTGTGGTACAGCACTACTAAAGCTCAATAAGTAAGTAAATCAGTGGAAACCTGAAACAATGATCTTAATATTGATAAACTTGGGAGATGAACATTTGCAAACTTAGAAATGTAAATCAGAAAGGAAAAAGAAAAAAGAAAAAACATGAAAATCAAGTAGCTTACCTGCTGTGTTCTGCTTGAACTCTTATCTGCTTTTATGCAATAAAAAAGAAAAAAATAAAGAAAAAATGGGGTGGGTGTATAAAAACAAAAGAAATGGCATGTAATTTTCTGCTTTCTGTTGTAATTACAATTATAATAAATATTTTCATATTTTAGATCAGGCACTGTTCTGAAGAGGCAGTATTAGGTGACCACAAGATGGCAATGTTGAGCCTAAAAGGTTTAAACCACAAAATCCATCTACAATACTTTGACCAAAAGAGGGAAAATAATAGCACTATGGCTCAGAGAAGCTGCTCATGAAATTCCACCCACAGCAGCTATTTCATGGGTGAGAACTTTTAAAAAGAAGAAGATCAACACTGCAAATAGCTCAAGGACATCTACTATGTCTTACTTTACCACACTGACGCTCACCACATGAGCAAAGAGAACAGTGCATAGTGTTCATTATTCTTTTCTGAAGTTGAACCAAGTGCCTACTTCAGCAGTAATTCTACCAATCAATCAATCAATCAGCCTGGGCGACGCATACAGACTGCAGCTCAGTAAACTCTGCTCAACATACACAACTTGCACTGAGCAGACAATCAATGGATAGCAGATGATGGGGTGTAGGAACTAAAAAATGAAGATAAGGACATCTCCATCATACTGTATTGAATCACCTGGCTCAGATTGCTGCTGGGTGAGGCCTGCGGTGATTACGGATCGAACCTCACTGCTGCCGGACAGTTTGGCATAGTGCAAAACGTCGTGGCCCAGAGAGTCGACGATGTGCAGGTCTGCTCCTCTTTGCACAAGAACCTCTACTGCAGGAGCACAGCTGCTCTCGCTCGCCAGCATAACAGCAGTCCTGCAGAATTGACATCAATCACTCATTCTGAAATTCATTACATCACATTATAACAAGGTAATATCAACTATGCGCTCAGAAACGAAACGAAGCTCAGTAAATGAAGTAAGTCAACATTCAATGGCTACGTTGATTAGGGTCCCACCTCCCACTCTTATCACAGCCGTTGACGTCAGCTCCCCAGTCCAGCAGCGAGCGGCACACCTCTGCGTGTGCATGTCTGGCTGACAACAGCAAGGGCATGAATCCTTCCTAAAGGAAAGTCAGAGCCAAGATTAACCCATTTCACATCTTCTGAAAGAATACAAATTCTGCCACTGGTCTATAGATACAGTACTACACAAGCATAATGATGCTCCATGCCATAATGCCCATGTAATTTTATTAGGCAAATTTTATTTTATTATTTAAAAAAATATCAATCCATTAAGGAAAGAAAAAAAAAGCCAAATATAGGTAAAATGGTTTAGAATGAAAGAAAATGAAAGTATTATCAAGGGCAGACTCATTTATCGTTCAGTATCAGCAGTTCTCCCCAGCTAGGCAGAAAACTCAAAGGTATTAAAAGCTAACCCTCCCCCATGCTCCCAAGGTCACTGGGGGCCATGCCAATTAGCCCAGTGCAGGAAAGTGACACCTCATCAAAAGCACATTTAAGGAGGCTGAGCTAGGCTTTAGCCAGCACTCAGTGACAAGATAAAACCTCTGCCCCATCCAAGGAGTCAGGTATGAGGAGATGCATTTGTAGTTCTTATTTTTGAAACAGCAGACAGTAATGCTGTTCACTGTACTTTTAAAATAAACTGCTACAGTGGCAGCAATCTGAAAGCCACTTCCAATTAAAGTATGTACTTCCATTACATATTCTAAATTTTGTCAACTACTTTATTTATTATCCATTATGTATTACAGGCAAGGAGCCAGTCTGGAATATCAGGGCCTATTTTAACAGCATGGTATTCATTCTCACCACCTGTGGCAGCTCTCTTTAGTGTGTTCACCATTACTGACTAAAATGTAAAGATTTTTTTTGCAAGTCCTGTAAAGTGTTAAATAATGAAATGTCTAAAATGTCCAAAACAATCACTGCATTCCCAAACTGAACTTCTTGACAAGACACTTGTCATGCTGCATGAACTCAAACACTGATTACAGATCATATAAAACATAAAGAACAAAATGACTAAGTACAGTTCCTATATAAAGTAAGCGAGGTCTGACATCTGCACTGGAAGGACTCCAGAGCTCGGTGACTAATTTAACAATCTGACATTTAACCCATGTGTAACGCTAGTGCTTGACGTAAAGTGCCAGAGAATGTTATGGCTTAAACCAACATGGAGGGAGGGGTCAGTCTCTGATTTGATGAGCTATTTTCAGACCATTACACATTGGTACAGTCGTGGTTTTAACACCATGTAAGATACAGTCAGACTTTCGACTAAGAAAATCTAAGCTTAGTTCTAAGTCTCCATTATGATAACATTAGGATTTGTTGCAAAGGCAATGCTCAGTAATATTTAAACAGGTCTAAACTGGACAAACTATTTTATACAACCAAAAATGAAAACAAATTAAATCAAACACTGAGCTGTATGTGGTCAAATTCCCTCATTAAAGCCCATTTTCCAGACGGATTAGTAAAGCGGAAGATTTACTGATACATAAGAACAATGTAATCCCCAGTGTGACAAGGGTGAACATATGTCACAAATATAACATTTCAAGATATTATAACATGTATGAAGACATTTTATTCCAGAGGTTTCGATAAATTGGAACAGACACAAAAGTGTTAGATATTGATGCAATGTACCAAAATAATGATAATTATAATATTTCTACCAGTACAAGGCTGTAGACTTACTTTAATCACAAACTGACATGCACAAGATCATCAGCACTCAAAAAAAGCAAAAACAAAAAAAGGTTTAACTTATGATAGCTATTGTTTTTATGAATTGCAGCTGTTCTGTTTTATACATTTCCCATAAATAACATCAGCCACCGTACTAATTTCTCCACATATGTTTTGTGCCTGCAGCAACAGCATTTGCATTCTCATGGAAACGTTTCTGTGACATTTATACAAAACCATATGAAACATGTTGATGTGCATCTTTTTAATAATAAAGCAAAACATGAATCTTACTCGAACGGAAATTATAGCAAGCTTGTGCATTGATAAAAATGTAAAATGCAAAATCAGTGCAGATAAAAACGCCTGTGAGGACACACACCACTAATTTACAAGCAATGACTTAGCTTTCGAGCACTAGGAACCACCCAATCAACTGTTCCTTGTCAGTGGGCATCAAAGCTCAATTGTAATCGTCTGATCTCAGCAAGCCATCGCAGCAGTATACGTTTTGAAGTGTTTGGCTTCCAGCAGAGAACAGGTATTAGGATCAAAACAACAGCGCGATAGCAGGACAGAGACACAAACAGGCAAAGCTTTTGTTGAAGAAAAAATATAGACTAAAGAGTGTTACAGTGATTATGCAATCACATTTAAAATTATGCAGTTTTTCTTTGATTTTGCTCAGAGCACAGCCTGGAGAGCTTCCTCCGTGACTGTAGAGTAAACAAGAGACGAAACATTATGCATAGTGGCCTAGATAGTGTGCAACATTGTTTGATTTAAAGATGAAGGCAGTCGGAAGTTCTGTAAAGCACATTCATTAGGAATGTTTATAGTGTAGGTAATTATCTTAAATGAAAGAATTGGTTTTTAGGTATTACGCATTTTTTCTAAGTTAGTGGTTAATATGAAAAACAGAAAGCTTTGGTTACACTCTCCCGTCACCAAGCCACACTTAAGTAGTTCAGAGGAGCAAGAATTTCTCAGGTATTGCATCAGAAAAATGGGACCTGAAGTATGAAGTCCAATTTCAGCAACAAATCCAACCTATTTGGTTTGCGATTACAATAAACAGGGAAAGTGGACACTTAAATGTGAGCAGTGCTAAAAAATAAATCTTTGTTTCACTTGAATCCATTGTGATTTGACAAATAAGGACAGTAAATCAGTAAATAAGTAAATAAGAACAGTTCTACAGAGAGGTCAGGAAAAGTGGATAATTACAATGAGAATCAGAGTTCTTGGCAAAAACCACACAAGAAAAAGCTTAACAAGTGTCCTAATGCTCAAAAGCAAGAGAAGGGGGGAGGTGTGTGTGTGTGTGGATGTGGACAGAGCAATTTCTTTCTCTTGGAGACCTCAGGTCTGCCACTGGGACTCAAATCACCACAACCAAAACAGAGTCAAACCCCAAGAGGACATAGTCAGCAAGTGGCGGTATGTTTGTTATTGAGTGTTTGAGGTAGACCACAGGCACATTTAAATTGTAACGACGTGTCCAGAGAAGACTGGAGAACGGGTAAGATTTCAACAGACAACATCTGGTAATTAACTTGCAAAAAATAAATAAATTATTTAATTCATACATACCATGTCCTTGATATTTACAGGACATTTGTGCTCACACAGAAGTTGAACAATCACAAGGTTTCCACTGGCAGCTGTAAGAGAAAACAGAACAGTGTACATCATGTCCTTGTGCATCCCATTTTGTCTTCCACAGTCTGCGACCAAACCAAATTGTGACTTCATGCCCTATGATCATATGAAAGAAATTCAGTAGCAATTATCCTCACTTGGCACAAAGGCAGTATATCTGTTCCCTCTAAATAGAAAATAACACTGGCTGGTCTCTCTGCCCCCTTAGAAACAACTCTTGCTAAATGATATGCTGTCAACAGGTTAGCCTTCAAAAGCTCTCCAACCCGCCTTGTAGTTTTGCCCCATTTTAGTGTCAAGTGGAGCAAACACAAACAGCTGTGTCAGCTTAGCAGATGTATTGTCTCTTTAAAGTACTGCACTAGAAACTGGCTTGGAGGGGAACATTTTCAGAAAAGAAAAAGCTGTTAAAAGCAAATATGATGTTCTTGACCTCACACGTCTTAGACTGAACACCTGGTGCAGAGATGATAAATAAAGAGTCCTGCTGAGAGGCATAAGGCCAAAACAAAATCAAACAAGACAGACACAAGTACGTCCGTCTTGCTGAGATACTGAAAGAAAAGTAAAAATCTACTTTAAAAAGAATTTTACATGATTATGAGGCCTAGATACATGCTGGCTTTTAATAATGTGTATACGGTCTCTTACCTGCATGATGAAGAGCGGTCCTCCCAGCACTGTCTAGTGCATCTACAACACATTTGCCCTGTAGGGTCAAAACAGCAGATCATCACAAACCTCATCAAAACCTAATTTTTTTTATTTTTTATGCAACAGGACAAAACAGAAGAGGTGTGATGTATCAGTTGTGACTCCAACAAGCAATAGTGCTAGTAATAGAGCTAGTGACTGTAAGCAATGGATGGATCCCGGAGACAGTGATGGTTGGGCTGAGACATTTTTATTGTGTGACATGATAAATATCAACTTCTTGACAAACTTTGAGCTAAAGCCCTTGTGAAGGATCAACTAATATCTTTTTTTTCCCAGTTCATTTCAGTTAAGGTTTGCAACTTAACTTCTGTTAGACAAATGCAGTTGCACTGATGAGAATATGTGCATAATGAACTGGCCATACAATAGAAATATAGTGCTGCAGACAACAAATGCTTCTACTATGAAATTTGCATTTAAAAATGTTCATGCTGAGATGCAAATTAGTACCAGTTAGGACTGCACAAAATATTAAATTATTTTGAGCATTCTAAACAGGTTCAGCTGGGCTTTGAGTGTTTGTTGAATCAAGACATTCGCACAATGCAAAAAACAGATTAAAATGTTAGCTAATGAAGTTTGGGTTGTACACATATTTAAACTTCCACAGTCAAACCACATACAGTGGCTTGCAGAAGTATTCTGCCCCCTTGAACTTTTTTTTTATATTTGGTCACATTACAGCCACAAACATGAATCTATTTTATTGGAATTCCACGTGAAAGATCAATACAAAGTGGTGTACACTTGAGAAGTGAAATGAAAAATCATATAGGATTCCAAACATTTTTTACAAATAAATAACTGAAAAGTGGGGTGTGCGTAATTATTCAGCCCCCTGAGTCAATACTTTGTAGAACCACATTTTGCTGTAATTACAGCTGCCAGTCGTTTAGGGTATGTCTCTACCAGCTTTGCACATCTAGAGACTGAAATTATTGCCCATTCTGAAGAGAAGCACCCCAGAGCATGATGCTGCCACCACCATATTTGACAGTTGTGATGGTGTGTTCAGAGTGATGTGCAGTGTTAGTTTTCCACCACACAGAGTTTTGCATTTGGCCAAAATGTTCCATTTTAGTTTCATCTGACCAGAGCACCTTCTTGGCTTGTGGCAAAATGCAAAAGGGACTTCTTATGGTTTTCTTTTAACAATGGCTTTCTTCTTGCCACTCTTCCATAAAGGCCAACTTTGTGCAATGCAGGACTAATAATTGTCCTATGGACAGATTCCCCAACCTGAGCTGTAGATATCCGCCTCTTGGCTGCATTTCTGATCAGCGCTCTCCTTGCTCGACCTGTGAGTTTAGGTGGACGGCCTTGTCTCGGTAGGTTTACAGTTGTGCCATACTCCTTCCATCTCTGAATGATTGCTTGAACAGTGCTCTGTGGGATGTTCAAGGCTTGGGAAATCTTTTTGAAGCCTAAGCCTGCTTTAACCTGTCTGGTGTGTTCTTTGGACTTCATGGTGTTGTTGCTCCCAATATTCTCTTAAACAACATCAGAGGCCGTCACAGAGCAGCTGTATTTGTAGTGACATTAGATTACACACAGGTGCACTCTATTTAGTCATTAGCACTCATCAGGCAATGTCTATGGGCAACTGAATCACTCAGACCAAAGGGGGCTGAATAATTACGCACAACCCACTTTTCAGTTATTTATTAGTAAAAAATGTTTAGAATCATGTATGATTTTTGTTCCACTTCTCAAGTGTACACCACTTTGTATTGGTCTTTCATGTGGAATTCCAATAAATAAGATTCAAGTTTGTGGCTGTAATGTGACAAAATGTGGAAAAGTTCAAGGTGGCTGAATACTTTTGCAAGTTACTGTATATTGTGAAAACAAGCTTAAATAAACTTAAATATAGCATATTTATTGCAAATACTGTAAATATTGCTGACAGGTTTAATATAGAGGGTAAAAAATCTAAAAACAAAATGTGCCAAACCTTTTGCAAAGGTAAATTCAGCAAATAATGAAGATAAAACAGAGAGGATGTGAAAATCAGCAAATAGGACAATGCAAAAATTAATGAAAGGCCTCATATTACTGAAGTGATGTAAAATGAACAGATCAGTATCAGCAGCTATGAGCGGAATGGGTTGCAGAGGCAGCAGGAGTGGAGAAGGTGAAACTGTATCAGCCTGGGGGATGTACAATGTGGACCTGCAGGTGCTACTATGTGTGGTAGCAGCCAGTGTGGGCTGTTCGCATTTCACAGAGCTAACCATGCCCTGCCAATGCCACACAGCTCACACACGGGTGATGGAACTAGAGTGTGCACTGCAAAACGTATTCAATTAATCTCTGTACAGCACAATGAATGACCTGTGTGTGATGATGTTTTACAGAAATACAACTGCCCTAAAACAACTAAATCCAAACTATGACTGAAATTAATGGAGAATAAGATTCATTAAGCCCATTATTTCACTGTGTTGTGTTTGCAGGTTATGACAGTGCCCATGGCTATAGTATCAAAGATAAGATATCCGACATTTGAGAACTGACTTTTCAGGTCTGAAGCTCAGGTATTCAAAGGATTTATAGTAAACATGCTGGAATTCCAAACTACTTTTAGAAAAAAATTAGCTTGTATCGGATCTAGAAAGGACGTAGAACTAATGTGCGCACAGCAAACTGTATTAAATTAATGGACTACAAATTAGTCTCAAAAGACAAAAGTGTTCAGAAAACTAAGAACTTTGTTCCCTGAACTAAAAAACAATAAAAAACACAGGTTTCTGTTAAGCAAATTTAAACAAGAAAACCTACTGTTTTTTTTCTATTATGAAGTAATGCAACTTGTTACAAGTGTTTTTAATAGTTTGTCTATTCTTGTAACCAGTTTCTAACTTTAGAATTTGTATCTTGCAAAACTGAATGTTCTAAAAATAACAGTTATGCAAAAATTTATTTAAACCAAATGTTGTCTATAAGCAATCTGTATGTACTTTGCATGTGCTACACCTGACTCGATTGTGAAGATGACCAATAAGGCAGTGTGAGCATGGACAACAACCTTTCACCACCATAAACTTCACATGCAATTTGCCTACCCCAACTGACCATCAAATTAACATTACTGTATTTTCCCAACGATGGGCTGACCCACATTATTTTCTATAAGCTGCAGAAAATGCTCATTTAAAATTTTAAGATAAACTGCCCCATGTTATTAGCCGCAGCATTACTGAATTTATCTGAAGTAGAAACATCTAACTTGACTCACCCCTAGAGGCCTTTGCAGCTGTATACCAGTAATGACATTATCTTGTAGTTGAGCATAAACAATTCTGTTGATCAAATTTGGAATTTACCAATATTATGCTGCAGAATTTAAGCTCCAGTTCATTGCTTTTCCAAAGCAACGTCTGCAATATCCGAGACAAAAGTGTGTCTGACATTAGTGACAGCAAAGCAGCTCAGGTCACATTTGACAACATTTACGAATTAGATTTTGAAGGATTTGAAGTAAGGTAAGCCTAATAATTTTAGCATTTCAGTGTTGCTAATTTTATAAGGAAGGATTGACATGTAGATGGATGACTGACCTCACTGTACTGCAGTACCTACACCCTCCAGTCGTTCAAACAAAAATGAAAACTAATTTTCTTATTCAACAATAAACCTTGTGGAGCACGTTTAACCTTTTTCCAGCTTGTATTATTACAGGATGTAATGTAATGTAGCAAAGGGCTGAAAAGGTTTCAGAGGCTGTATGCAGCGGTGCCATTTAAGTGAGAACATCCTTACTGATCTATTTTTGCTTTGCTTTTCAAACTGTTCATTGCTACAGTACACAGTACATTTGAATTCAACTAATCATTTGGGGGATGTTGTCTTTTTGTACTTAATTATACTGTTAGGAATGTGCTTTCATGTTAGGCCACCCCATTCAATCAAAGTAAGTATCTAATTAGAATATACATTTCATGATAAAGATCCATGTGCAAAAGGAGAGTGACCATAGTGGCATTCACTTTACATGGTTTACTCTGACTAGCTATTTGAAAATTAAATACGGAAAGAACTACTACAAATATTTACATTTTAGTGTGAGAAAAAAAATGAAAAATTTGCAATGAATCACTTTTTTCCCCATCACTGTTTATTTCTATTAAAAAATTTTGCTTAATAAATACTAAAACAGCATGTCAAAATGGAGTAACGGTATGAACATAACACAAAAATTCATATATCCCTGCTAGAATTCAACAGAAGACATGAATGGAAGAATCTGTAACATTACCTGTATCAGTTTTTTGGCACAATCCTGATGGTTGTTTTTGGCAGCAAGGTGTAAAGCACTAAAACCTAGAGAAAATAAAACAATAACTCTGTAATTCCCAAGAGCAAGATTCAGCATAATTCAATGACTTAAACAGTGGAATATGTATGAGAAAGTTTTAAAAAGAGAGTTGTGTGTCCACATCCAGCAAAAAAGAGGAAAAGCAGGAATATTGTGTCTAACCTGAAGCATCCACTACAGAAACATCAGCTCCATGAGCAAGGATGACAGCTAGGCACTCTGTTTGACCCCGAGTGGCAGCAACATGCAGGCTAAAAGAGAGGACACACACACATACTTCAGTTGCGATACAAAAAGATTGTACTGAATATTGTTAACGCAGTCCCATCGTTAATTACTGTTGCTATGGACAGTTGCTCAAAACGTGTGTAACTCAAAAGGCTTCAATGCTAAAGGTAAGCAGGAATGAAAGTAGAATCTCATTATCGCTCTCTGTTGTAATAAATCTCTAAGAACAAAAGCTAGAACCGTTTATGATTCTCTAATGATTCTTTACAGAACTTTGCATATGTTATGATAGTTCCCACTGCAGACAGGTCAAATCAGGACGAGCAAGACAATATAAAGCAACATTACATCCAACATTCAGGGAAAAAAAGGTTAGATTATTTCTGAACACGATCTCCAAATGTAGTTATTCACTGAATGAGTTTAAACAGAGTATGTAGAATATGAACTACACATCCTCTAGCAACTAGTTTCTCCCTCTAACGCTGTCACCACTCACCAAATCAAACAGGCCTGAGGCTCAGACAGTAGTTGAGCTACGACTTCTCTCAATAGGATAAGTATTATTCCTTACATATTTAAGATTTTCCATTTACTCAAAGTGACCTCTCAGCATAAATTTTGCAATAAGCTTTTTGTTATTAAACACGTTGCCCACACAAACAACAACTTTTTTGTTTTTTTAGCTTACATGCCAGACCTACAAATGCTAAAGCTAGTAGAGACAAAGCTTCAAAATACTACATACTTACTCAAATTCCAACATAAATGCAAATACTACAATTATTAAAATTAGTTGTATAACCTGAAATCAATAATCTTATGTTCAATTAAATGAAAGTAATTTTTTTTATTAAGAGTGACTTACACAGGAATGAATCCCATAGGCTTATGTTCATTATCCACAATTTAGACAGCTTAGGGTGATTATAACAGTTCAAGAATGCTATGCAAGTCTGTGGCCTATATGTAGAAATCTAGCTTATAAAGCATCCAGGCATCCAACACAATGGCCTCTTCTTATGGACAGATAAAGGGTTATTGTGAGCTCAATGAAGACTGCATGCAGGGGATTAATTCAGGTCATCATTGTCCAATTGCACTGTATCTGTAATAAAGAGTACAACCCAGAGAGTATATCCCCATGTTCTGGGGTTGGAATCGAAGATAAAAGTACCCTCCACACAAAACTGAGAAGTGATTATGTACAATAATGCAGTAGATTCAAAACTGGTCTTCAGTGATCCCCACATAGTCAACATCTTTGCTCTACCCTTATGTGTTCAGTTTATTTGAAGCAAAAATCTGTGTCTGTGAGGACCAGTTAATAAGCCACTGCACTGATAGACTGATGGTAAATGTTGTAGAAACATGGTCAGTAGGTATCAGCACACTGACAACTAAATTTTACATTCACAAGTCAGTGTAACTCTATAAAAACACAGTATAAGACATATAGTCCAAAACAGCAATGATTACAAAAAAAATTTAATGTGAAGTCAGTTTTGTCTCCATGTCTACTGTGTATATTGTATATGTGCACCTCACTCTTCACACTGTGTGGTTTCTGTATATTATGTGCCATATTGTCTGTGACTTGTGGTCTATTGTTTGTAATGGATGTCTTATTCATTTGAGTACTAAGGAGACACCACCAACAAATTATTTTTTGCATGTGCAAACATACTTGGCCAATAAAACTGATTCTGATGTCTGAAATTTGAAGAAAAATGTTGGAGTTGCTTTTACAGCTTCCTTCTTGTTCTGCTCAGCACATTCTGAGCACAGAAGGACATTAGAATTAGGTGTTAAATGGAAATCAGGTCACAAAGTGTGAAAATGTGATGACTGTTGAACGAAATGCAACATTAAATACAGAAGCAATGTTACTGTTGTTCAGGTTTTCAGTTCATGTCATTAAAAGTACATGATGCTAAGAATTCATAAAGCACTGTGCATCAAAATGTGCTCACACTGCACACAGTGCTATTAGATAAATCAATACTAAAACATCCAACAGGAAAACTGTAAAGCCAGAGATAATGCACATGATTCAATAAGCAAGTTCAATCCTCCCAGTACTCACGCAGACTTGCCCTCGCTGTCCAGTTTGGTGGCACTGGCTCCTTTCTTTGACAGGAGGGAGGTGACTTTCTCTGCCTCTCCATGTTCCACAGCACTGAGGAGACGCTCATCATTCTTGCTCCATTCATGGGCCTGAGGGCAGAAATGACAGGAGCTGAGTTACATTACAATCAAATCCTCTCAAAGCAGATAAAGTAATGGAGGGAAGATGCATTAACTGACTGAGAAAACGCTGAACACCAAGTAATATATATTTTAAGGTGATAAAAAATTAGGATAACAAAAACATTTAAATTCTTTTTAACACCGAATAATACAAAATGCTTAAACAGGCATTCATGCAAATAAGATTCTTTCTTTATTGTGTGTTTCTCTTTTTTTAACATTTGCTTTATTTATTTATTGTGTGTGATTTTTGCTGCGGTAACATGTGAAATTTCCCACTTGTGGGACAATAAAGGATTATCTTATCTTATCTTATCTTAAGCAAGAAATATGCACCATATTGCCCGACAATGTGAACCAGAATATAAGTCACTGTAAAACACAACCTTGACTGAATTCTGCTTTCACAGCAAATAAGGACATTAATACATAAAATAAGTGTTGTATATAAAAGTTTTTATACAAATTCATGGCTATACACATTTAAAACTGAAATTATCAATTTTTACGATTACAAAGGTAGAATTCATGAAAAAACACATTGATTTGTCAAAAAGAATTTTGTCATTTGTATGGAATTAAATAACACAAGTATGCAAATTCCATTTCCATAAAATATATATTTTGCATAAAATGCAATAAAAACAAAAATGTGATTTTTTAAAAACAACATTTATATAACCGACAGTTCTTGTACCTGGAAGTCGCTTTAGACAAAAGCGTCAGCCAAATAAATAAATGTAAATGTAAAATGTACGGAGCCCGCAGCGTCACCTGCAGGAGAAAAAAAACAATCTGTGGCAACGGATTTGCAATCCATTCCCTCAGTTTATAAACCGTACACACGATTTCTTAAACTGTTCCCTCGGTTTTACAAAGCCACCATGTACCCGATAGAAACACTGTAAGCAGTCAGTTAAAATGTTTTCCGCTTAATAATACACAATTAGCATGTACCTGGGAGTTTGCTATTCTTCTAAAATGAGAATCAGAATAGTGTTTATTGGCCAAGTAAGTGAGTGAACACACACAAGGAATTTGATTCCGGCAGATGGTGTCTCTCAAGCAAAACAGTATAAAGGAAAACAACAACAATGTAAATATACAATGAAAAGAATACTGAAAAATATATAATACAATAGTATATAATCTACTGTCTACAAAAAGAGTATGTGATATGAATATATATTTATAAATGTGAGAGAAGTGTTGACAATATATATATATATATATAGTTATGCAAGTGTAAGTATAGTACATATAACAATAATATGCATATACAATATGTCATTATAAATATAAGTATATGTATGAATCTATACATGTGCATAAATGAACACTCATCCATACATGAAATCAAATGAAATCAATGAGTAGAGTTTACAGTCCTGTGGGAACAGATTGCGAAAGCGTGCGTACGGATTATGAATCTGTGGGTACGGATTCAAAAACCGAACGTTTGGTTTATAAAATTTGAGCGCACGGATTGGAAATTCGTGGATACAGTTTATTCATCCGTGGGCACGATTTGTAAAACCGAGGGAGCAGTTTTCGTGTGTACGATTTATAAACTGAGGGAACGGATTGCGAATCCGTCGCCACGGATTGTTTTTTTACTCCTGCAGGTGACGCTCCGTAAAAATGTAAATGTAAGTTTAAAAAAAGCTTCAAGTTAAATGAATTAATAAAAGCTCATTTTGAATTCCATGCTTTGAACATGGTCAGAATAGTTGGAACATGGGCAAAACAGCAGTGAAAACATGACAGTGAAGGTTTAGTGGTCTAAGGCCTAGCGGTTAGGACCTTGCCCTTGTGATTTGAATGGCCTCAGGTTCAAGTCCCATCCCAGGTGCCACTGAGGTAAACTTGAGCAATGTCTTGCTACACTGCTCCCTGTGTCCATCCAAAAATCAAACAATGGACTTTTCAGCAGCTGAACTCTTGAATAAAAGAAGGAATGGGCAAAACTTCCTTTTGCAGATCTGCAACAGTTAATTTCACCATTTCCCCAAAGATTAAGAAGAGTAATTAGGAAAAAAGGTGAACAGTGGTAAACATGCCTTAGACCCAACTTTATGTGTTGCAGGTGTCATTTAAATGTTTATATTTGCAAAACAAATTTAAGTTGATCAGTGAAAAAAATGGAAATATTTTATTTGAAATTATCAGTTAAATAAAAATTAGAGTTAACAAATCAATGAAATGAATGAAGTTTGAAGTCTGACACCAGCAAGCTCAATTACAGAATTATACTCTTAGCTTTACGCACAGTTATACCATTATCTCCAACCACACTGTCCTGAAATTAATTAAAGAACTATAATGCCAAAAATACATCGAAGACAGAAAGGAGAAAAAAGAAATCAATATGCGTATTATTGTATGAAATCACACATGGCTCTCGGCAGGACATCATGCTCAACATATGCATAATCCATCTCTCACTATGCACTCTTGATATATTTCTGTGTTTTGTATGTAAAACTGACCAAACATCACTCAGAAAAATCAAGAAAAAAGACTTTTCTGTTGTCAAGGAGTCAAAATCAGAAAAAAATGACAAATTTACGGCTGAAGAACATTTCTTCTCAATAGACCGTATGCAATTTTGAGGAATAGCACCAAATGTTCATCCAAATGTAAAAGTTGTTTACTGAAGAAAGTGGCATGTATGTCTGACAGCCAACACCACTATGAGCTCCGGTGTGCAGCAC
Organism: Lepidarchus adonis; assembly: GCA_037576955.1. Taxonomy (NCBI): domain Eukaryota; kingdom Metazoa; phylum Chordata; class Actinopteri; order Characiformes; family Lepidarchidae; genus Lepidarchus; species Lepidarchus adonis. The sequence goes on from JBBIGC010000024.1 coordinate 11,449,534, forward strand.
ACATCCCCAGACATTCCAGAGTGTGACCCTAGACCTTCAGCAGAACTGAGGCACTTTGACTACCTCAGAAGTCAGAGATCTAAGTTTATGGAGTGCCAGTCCAAGAGCATTTTATCTGAAGCTGTAGTTGGATGTGTATGATAAGGAGAAATTTTAACACTTGACCAGAATACTACTTTGAATAAAACTAAGACTAGCATTTTGAATAAAGGGAGTTGATTAAGTCAAGTCAAGTTAATTTTATTTACACAGCGCTTTTTATAACTGACGTTGTCAAAGCAGCTTTACAGAGTTTATAGAATCCGGGTTCGAGCCCCAATGAGCCAAAGGCGACAGTGGCAAGAAAAACTCCCTCATTACAGGAAGAAACCTTGAGAGAAACCAAGGAGGATTACACATGTGTCTGCAGTAATGAGTAATGAGGTGTAATATTAATTAACTTTAAAAAATATATATTTTTACATTTTTTATTTTTCCTTAAAAAGTTAAATCAGCGAGTAATTAGTCATTTGGCAGATAGACAGAAAAGTTCATTTTGGAAACTGGTCATAAGAAGCTGACTAACATGAGAAAGCCACAGTCAAGTGGGGTCAAAATACTTTTCTTTGCACTGCAATATCTCTTAATATCTACATCTATTAATAAAGTAAAATATCAGCATGCAGCTCACATTATTAAAATGTAATTCTTACCACATGCTATATAACAATTAACTATCACATCTGCATTATATCTTTTCTAAGGTTGTGTGCTTGATATGTTTTGTTAAAAAACATTTTATCCAAAATAATATTATTAGAAAACATGGGTCTATGGATTTTTTTAAACCCAAAATTTGCAAAAGCATTCTGTAAATAAGGAAAATAAAAGTTTGCATATTAATAGATGACCCTGCTTTCTCGGTCAGCATTATGTTAGACTGTGTGCTGAAGAAAGGCAATGTTTATAGCACAAGCAGGAAAAACCACAGAGGTCAGCAGACAAAACGCGGAGGTCGCTGCTACAGTCTGTCACTATTTTCGGAATGCACTGCAACCCTACACGGCCTACTGACAGACTATGGAAAACATGGTGCTATATTTGCAAATTGCTTCTGCGTCTGACCTACCATCCATATCCAGCTGGTGTAGCTGAAACTCAATTCATAAAAGCAGTGCATTCATTCACTTAAAAAAATAAAAACCTTCTCTGCTTACACAATACTTTCCAGTTGCGGGGGAATCAGATGTCTGACAATACAATGGCTGCTGAAATTTAAAAGCGCCTTTATGCTATACTTAATTTGCTGGGGGAAGCAATAGCCTAATGGTTAGAGAAGTGGGTTTGTGACCGAAGGGTCCCAGGTTTGATTCTCGGAACCGGACAGCAGCTGAAGAGCCCTTGAGCAAGGCACCTAACCCCCAACTGCTCACCATGTACGTCGCTCTGGATAAGAGTGTCTGCCAAATGCTGTAAATGTAAATGTAAAGAAAAACTGAATTGGCTTGAGGACACGCACTATAGATCATATAGGAAACGCACACCATGATACTTGAAGTGAAATTATGTTTACAGGATTTACAGAAAGTGTGCAAGAATTGTTTAAACAAAATTAGGCAGGTGGATAAATTTTGCACTATTGTCATTTTATTGATTTCAAAACCTTTAGAACTAATTATTGGAACTTAAAACTGGTTTGATAAGCTCAGTGACTCTTGACCTCCATACACAGGTGAATACAATTATGAGAAAGAGTATTTAAGAGGCCAATTGTAAGTTTCCCTCCTCTCTGAATATTCTCTTAAGAGAAGCAACATGGGACTCAAAACAACTCTCCAATGACCTGAAAACAAAGATTGTTCACCATCATGGTTTAGAGAAAGGATCCAGAAAATGGTCTCAGAGATTTCAGCTGTTTCCACAGTTAGGAACATATTGAGGAAATGGAAGATCACAGGCACAATTCAGGTTAAGGTTTGAAGTGGCAGTGGAAGTGAAGAATGGTGAGAACAGTCAGAGTCAGCACTAAAGACCTACAACATCATCTTGTTGCAGGTGGAGTCACTGTGCATTGTTCAACTATTCAGTGCACTTTGCACAAGGAGATGCTCTGTATGCGAGAGTGATGCAGAGGAAGCCTTTTCTCCACCCACAGCACAAACAGAGCCGCTGGACGTGCTAAACCACATTTGGAGAAGCCAGCTTCATTCTGGAATAAGGTGCTGTGGATTGATGAAACTAAAATTGAGTTATTTGGGCAAAATAAGAGGCGTTATGCATGGAGGAAAAAGAACACAGCAGTCCAAGAAAAACACAAGGGCTGCAACTAACAATTATTGTAATAATTGATTAATCTGTAGATTATTTTTCAGATTAAACGATGAATTGGATAAAAAACAAAAAAACAAAACAAGAACAGTGTTCATTTCTATCTTTAGAAAGTGCACAAACGTTGCACGTTGAGCTTTTATAATAATATAGTTCAATTATACTCCACATTTAACAAAGCTTAAGATAAACTTTAAAATTAAATTAAAAAGTACAATACACACAAATATATTTGTCAATAATGACCTATATGGGACAAAGCACTGAATATACACTGCAAAAAATGCTTTTCTAACTTCCTGTTTTCAGTCCAAATATTTAAAAAAAAATCTTAAAATCAAGATACATTTACTAGACGTGAAATAGCATAAGAAATGTTGAGGGACACATGGATTCCACTCAATATCAGCGGATTCTGGAGACTAATGTCCAAGAATCAATGACTAAGCTGAGGCTGCGCCGGTGCTGGATCTTTCAACAAAACAACGACTCTAAACACTACAACATCTACTAAGGCATTCATGCTGAGGAACAAGTACAACGTTCTGGAATGGTCCAGACCTGAATATTACTGAAAATCTGTGGTGTGAGTTAAAGAGAGAGGTCTATCCTCTGAAGCCATCAAACCTGACAGAACTACAGATGTTTTGTAAAGAAGAATGGTCCAAAATACCTTTAACCAGAATCCAGACTCTCATTGGAAGCTATAGGAAGCGTTAAGAGACTTAAGAGTCTGCATACATTGACTTTGGTCAACCTGTTTTCTCCATTTGCACCATTTTTTCTTTTTTCTTCTACTAACATCTCCAGCCAAACAAAGCGTACAAAAACCCAAGACCATTTTCACAAATAAATTTCAATAAATTCAATTTGGTTTAACATTTATACATCACAGAAAAGTCCTCCGCCTGCTTTCCACATAAACCCATTTTAGAAGCTTAAGTAAACCTACTTTGGGGATTAACTGTGCCTATTATTCTAGCCTGGTTCTGCAGTTTTAATAAGACCATTTAAATATAAATAAATACAACTGTAGGTCCTCTAAATGTCAGGTCGCTTTCAACTCATGGGTCTGATAAGAATGGTGTACTTCACATTAGCACATCATTGAGAGAACAAAGATCCATTACTCTGTCCCATTTCATTAAATATCCCATAAAGGTCTCATTATTCTCCAGCTCTAAAATAAAAGAGCTTCATGTCTTCTAGTCTACAAAACTCTATAAACATCGCACTGTGTTGTAGTCCAGCAAAAACGTCACACTTAACCTTATCAGGAAGAGAGCTTAGGGACTTAAAAACACAACATGAGGGACCAGGAAACAAACAATCTCCACCCATGTGGTTATCTGATTAAATTCATCCTCAATTGAGCAATATTTAAACACAAGCCAGTACAATTAGTATAATCCAAGTTCAGTAGTGTACACCCAACACAGGTTTAAACATCAGCTCATGCTCACTCTCTAATGAAAGAAAATTAATTTCACTATGTTCAAAGCTGGATGTGAAAAGACAGAAAACCTATAAGAATACTGCAGAGGTGAGCACCATCTCGAACACGTAGGTAGGAGAACTTCTAAGACCTTGCACCAATACATTGATGGGCCACAACAAAGATGCTTCTGAACAGAATTCTCCATCCTTAGTATGTAAAACCAGCAAACTGAAGGTCTGCAATAACCTAGTCCACGTCAACTGACATTGAACATCAATGAGGAGTAGTTCTCTGACAGCCATGGCTCCATCTAGAAGGACAAATGTAATGGCATTTTCCCCAGCTCATCACAGATGGCAGGAAGCCATGCTGAGTCAGTAGTGGCATATTTTGTTCTGTCACAGCAAAAAGAGCAGCTTAAAATTTTATTTAAAATGTTTCTCAATCTCTTTTGCAGTATTGGATCTGGAGTACAAGCCTGAGAACTGTACTTAACACAAATGCACAAAAATGCAGTGCTGAGAGTTCAAATTGCTTACACCTGAGCACAGGCCAAGTGGATCAAGTACCACGTACCACAATGTCTCATGTGAACCAGCCAGTAGATTGCTCAGCTTTCAAACTAAGAGCTTCTCGTGTTCAGAGACTCGGTCAGGACACCCTGAGAACGGATTGGATTATGACCTTGTTATCACAAGTGTCACTGTTCAAATCTGGCACTGCTTTTGGTAACTGGAGTGTTCAATCTGGGCAGGACTGCAGCCAAATTCCAGAAATGGTAATACATTTAGTGTGAACTGGTGAGTACACTGACTGAAGCCAATAATGACATTTTGATTAATTGCTTTGAGGTACGATATGGTATAAACCAGACCAGTTTCTGTTAAACCATGTTCTTAGTTCTGGGAAATCGCTACAATGATAAACTACTGAGAATAGACTGTAAGTGCAGTCATTATTGGCAAGATGGTGAATACATGGCATCAAATCAGGCAAACAGAAAATACCAGGGTCATTACAGTAGCACGAAGCAATGTGAATAATATGATGAATAATTAGTCTGTTTTGCTAGTCTCTTTTAGCAATGTTATTTCCTCTGGGTGAAAGTATGCTAAGGCTATAATCTCCCTTAATCTCATTAATAGATTTTCAACCATGTGGCATATCAATGAAAATCCAAGCAAACTGGAAATGGCTAGAAAAAGCTTCATTACGCTTAGTGCCTGACTTGTCCCTCGAGTTCAGCACTGTATACAGGAGAATCCTACAGACCTGCTAGGGAGGCCTGGCAAAAGCCTTAGCCCAGATTTATGCTGGACTGTGCAGACAAACAACAGCTGTTAAAACCACTCTGGCCCTTTATCATGTTTTAGCCGTAGCGTTGATCAGGGCTTAAACTTTACCACTGTGCCCCCATCCCCCACCTCCCCACTCCACCGCCCACTACCTTGTGTAGAGTTCATGTAAGATCATTCTACGCGAAATAAACATGGCACCTCCTGCTCAAGCACAGTGCATTTCTCTGCACATCCAGCAATTCCATGCCATTGCCTTTCTTACGGTCACTGTATTTCCATCATCAGTGTCTAATTTGATTATTTTTAAATTTTGTTTAATAATTGTTATTCCACCAAATCATAAGATGGTTTGGTTAAAGCCTTGGCATAAGGTGATTGACAGCCTTCACTATAAATGGACCAGCTGCAGCATCATTCGCTTGCTTTTGGTTCATGGTGTGAGTAATACACTGAGCAAAAATATAAACGCTTTCGGTTTTGACAGGAGCTGAACTCAAAGATCAGAAACAATTTCTACAAACACAAAAGACCCATTACTCTCAAATATTGTTTACAAATCTAAATCTGTGTTAGTGAGCACTTCTCCTTTACTGAGATAATCCACAGGTGTGACATATCAAGATGCTGATTGGATGAGGAATATTGCACAGGTGTGCATTAGACTGCCCACAATAACGGTAAGCCTAATCATTTTTGCATTTCAGTGTTGCTAATTTTATACTGGAGAATTTACATAGAAGATTGACAGCGCTGCATGACGGAGCAGTGCAGAGCCATTTTCCAGCAGCAAAGAATGTTTTTTTTCCGCCTTGCCAGAATATGAGAACCAGATTGTGAGGTTATACTTAGTAAAGCCGATCATATGCTACATTTAGACGAGATCAACTCTACAACCGCTTTTATTTTACAATACACTGAGCCCACGTATTTCAGCATTTAAATTCAACTAAGCATTTAGGGTGTTGTCTTTTTGTGCACTGAATTATACTTTTAGCAAATGTGTTTATGTTTTTAGATAGGCTGCCGCATTTAAGCAAGCCACACCCAATGCCAGGTTTGCAAAATCAATGTACAGGTCCTTCTCAAAAAATTAGCATATTGTGATAAAGTTCATTATTTTCTGCAATGTACTGATAAACATT
>JBBIGC010000024.1:11455818-11468020 GCA_037576955.1 Lepidarchus adonis
ATTTGGCTTATTAAAGTCTTTTCTTTTTGTTTCAAAAACTCCTGCATTTGTGTCCTTCCATCCTACAATCGTGACAATGTCCTTATTCTGCTCATCTTCCACAAACTGTTTGCAGGTTTTCTTGTGCATCTTTAGAAAAGGCTTCCCTCTGGGACGACAGCCATGAACAACAATTTGATGCCATGTGTGGTGTATGGTCTGGGCACTGACAGGCTGACCCTCCACCTCTACAACCTCTGCAGCAATGCTAGCAGCACTCATACATCTATTTTCAAAAGACATGCCTCTGGATATGAGCATGTGCACTCAACTTCTTTGGTTGAACATGACGAAATCAAGATCTGGTGCCTCTGCCAGAAAGCTGGGTTGTCATTGTGTCTTCTAGCAGGATAATGAGCTAAACATATGGCTAAATCTACACAAAAATGGCCCAGAAGACACAAAATGATCTCCTCCCATGACCATCTCATTCCCCACAAATATATAATATATACAGTATATGAACAGTACATTTTGCCTTTACCCCAAGTTGTCTGTGCAAGTTACTTTCTAGTCTTAAAACAAACTTGAAAATTGTTCAGTCAATTGATTTAGATCAATTGCTTCAGACAGTTCTACTGATCCCAGAGCCCTCCAGAGAATCTCCACAATTTCCTATTAATTGAAACCCTAATCAAGCTATTGGCAAAAGAAAACATCTGGAGGGAGGTATTGCACATGCTCAAACAACATGCAGATGAGCCCATATCTGCAGTTCACTTTATCAATATATATTTAAACTAAGTTGCACATTTCAATCTATTATATCTTGTAATGTTACATGTACATATGTCCATAAATATTTACATCTATCTGTTTTGTGATGTTTAGCTTGTTATAGCGTTTTAGACTTTTCTGAATGATGAATTAATACTGGGCAGTCAATCAGAATAAATATAATTCACATATATCTGTCATAACAGTATAGTAACAAAACACATAATTTGTCTAAAGGGTAAAGAGTAATGATAATGTAAATAATTTTCACAACGGACAAAAATATGCTTTAATTTTGCTTTAAAATTCTTTATGCCCTGACACTATAGCTGACCGAGTTTCATTCACAAGAGAGAAAATGATAAATAATTTGAAAGAAAGTTGTAGAAAGTAAGTGGAGAGTAAAGTATATGAAGTCACGTTGCTGTAGCACATGCAGAACGAGTCATTGTCTTGCTAAAATAACCATGAAGTTTGAGGGAAATTGCACTTCTGGCAGTATTGTCTCTAAAATCCTCATATATCCTCTGCATCAATGGTGCTTTCACACATATGCAAGTCACAGATGCTGTGGGCACTGATGCCGCACCATGCAGCTTGGTCTGATTATGGTCTGGATAATCTTCTACTCATTTCTTTGGCCTACACATCCCGCCTTGGGTTTTTATTTCATTTGTGGACTCATCTGACCACAGCATACATCTCAGGTCTCTCAGTCACTCAGAGAACTAAAAAAAACTCTATAGAAATAAAACTGAATTGAATTTGTATAAAGGCGTTTGGGGTTAATAACCAGTGAGTTGTCTTTGTTTGATGCTCCTTCTAGATCATGACATCCTGTAGCCAGTTCATCTCTTTATTGTGGAATGCTTTGAAATACGTCATATTTTTATACATTATGCTCTTATTTTGTCGCTGTCCCAACCTTTTTGAGTGTGTTGCAGGCATAACTCTTGTTAAGAAGTGTTGTGGAGTTGATTAGCCAAGCCAAATAAAAGTCGCTTCTTTGTAGTTTCTTATAAATAAAAGCTCAACAAGATTTTTGTTTTTGCTGCCACAAAATATCACCCATTATCCCTTCTTCTCTCAGATTCACCCTCCACTCTCCTACTTCAGGAGACAGGCTCTGTAAGATCTTTAATTGTGAGTTGTCAGCCACATTCACTGCTGAATTCTGCTTGTGGGTAATTGCTTGGCTCTGAGGAAGACGGAGGGATTGGGAAATTCTCTAAAAGACACGAATACACACCCACGTGTGGTCTTTTCAGTCTACAGCTGCACTGATCCCTGACTGCTGAACACGTTCAGTTCTGAGGGAAGAAAAGTTTCAGACTCCCGTGCATTCAAAGCTATGGACGTGCTGTGATTAACACTGTGTGGTTTCACAGGATCTTCGTTTAACGCGTCTATGTTCGCGGCTCTGCTGCTGTTGCTTTAGTGCGTAAAACACGCGCCGTCCAATCCACGCGCACTGGCTCCAATCAAAAAAAGGAAAAGTGGCTCCTCGCGCTCCACTCGCTCTGCACACGCGCGCAGAGGTCGGAGACAACGTGGGCGCGTGAAAAAAGATCCCAGATTTCAAGTTAATCCCGTGGCGAGGCGCCGCGCACGGAGAGCGCGGAGGAGATGGGGAGCGTGAAAGTTTTCCGCGCGCTCGCCCGCATTAGCGCGAGGAAGTGGACGACGTGATGCAGCAGAGTCCGAGCGTCCAGCCCGCGGCCGTCGGACTCAACGGCAGCTTAGCGGTGAACAGGAGCCTCAACCAGTCGTGGGGCGATGCGCCGGACTCCTCCGACGTGGACATGGGCACCTTCGTGGCGGACGGTTCCGCGGTGCTCCGCATCCTCATCTCCATCGTGTACTCGGTGGTGTGCGCGCTGGGGCTGGTGGGAAACGTGCTGGTGCTCTACCTGATGAAGTCTCGGCGCGCGTGGAAGAAGTCCTCCATCAACCTGTTCGTGACGAGTCTGGCCGTGACGGACTTCCAGTTCGTGCTGACGCTGCCGTTCTGGGCCGTGGAGAACGCGCTGGACTTCGCGTGGCCCTTCGGTAAAGCCATGTGCAAGATCGTGTCGTACGTGACGGCTGCCAACATGTACGCGAGCGTCTTCTTCCTCACAGCCATGAGCGTCGCCCGTTACCGCGCCGTGGCCTCGGCGCTCGAGAGCCGGCGGCGCCGAACGCGAGTGCGCTTGCCCGCGCGCTGCCTCAGCGCCGCCGTGTGGGCGAGCGCGAGCGCGGCCGCTCTGCCGCACGCGATCTTTTCCACCACGGCGGCCGTGAGCGGCGACGAGCTGTGTCTGCTGCGCTTTCCGGACCGCAGCGGCGACGCGCAGTTCTGGCTCGGGCTCTACCACGCGCAGAAGGTGCTGCTGGGTTTCCTCATCCCCTTCGCCATCATCTCCGTATGTTACCTCCTCCTGCTGCGCTTCATCACCAGCAAACACGCCAACAGCTCCAGCGCCCAGCGCCGTTCCAAGGTCACCAAGTCCGTCACCATCGTGGTGCTTTCCTTCTTCTTGTGCTGGCTGCCCAACCAGGCCCTGACCACGTGGGGCATCCTCATCAAACTCAATGCCGTGCACTTCAGCTACGAGTACTACGCCACGCAGGTGTACGTGTTCCCGGTCACCGTGTGCCTGGCGCACTCCAACAGCTGCCTCAACCCGATACTGTATTGCCTCATGAGGAGGGAGTTCCGGAAAGCCCTGAAACGGCTCTTCTGGCAAATCGCCTCGCCGACCATCACCAACATGCGCCCGTTCACAGCGTCCACGAAGCCCGAGCAGGAAGAGCCAGGAGCCGCAGTGGTCCTGCCGCGCCCTCGCGAGCCAAGCCTCATCTTCTACCCACCCGGGGTGGTCATTTATAACGGGAGGAACGACCATCTCCCCAACAGCACTTAGACTACTAATGCTGATGTCTTCCAAAAAGGCTCCTGACCTGGAAGCATGGATCGAGGGATCCAGCATTTGTGTGGTGTCCAGGTTCTTGTCACATTTACGAAATGGATTCACATTACTGAAAGTCATCTGTGGCTTCATAACAAGCTTTGGCAGATTCGTCACCTCTGCAGCAATGGGGCCTGTCGTGTTCATGCGTTTGCACCACTCAGCACCTAATAAAAACATCTGTGTAGCTAAGTTCTGGTGCTGGAAACTGCACACTCTTATCTAGGACCCTCAGGGGTGTCTGAATACAAAACGAGTTGTATTGGATCTGAATTCTCCAAGGTGGTAGATCTCCAGAACTCCATCTCCTCATTCTGCCAAACAAGTTCTGACTTCAGCCAGTGTTCAGTTTCTGAGCTACAGGAGCTTTGCTGAGAGTTTGGACCATACGGTAGCCTTGGGCACCCATGGATGCCACTATTCGTCCTTCCTTAGGCCACTTTTGGAAAGAACTATCCACCGGATCCCGGGCAGCTCTCCACAAGACTTGACACTTTGGAGATTCTCCGCCCCAATCATCAAACCAGCACAATTTAGCTCTAATCAAACTTGCTCAGATCTTTAAGCTCAATCATTTTTCCTACTTGCAGCACATCAACTTCAGAGACCGACTTTTCACACTGATATATCCCAACTCTTGAAGATAATGAGATAATGCTGTTCACTTCACCTGTAAATGGTTTTAATGTTGTGGCTGATTGATGTATGTATTTATTTATTTGACATATTAACTACTCACCTATTTTGCTAGAGTGTTCAGTGGGCTGACCAAGATTGACCAACTGGTTGAGAGTGGTGAGAGTGTCTAGAATTAATGGGAACACCTTACTGCCTTGCCATCAATAGTCAAACCCCGTTAGCTTGCCCCCATTGGTTCGAGGCCCTAAATGTATGCAGAATATGGTAATACTAGACTCCCACGAGAGACATTAGCATTCACTATATGTGTTTGTTTGTGCAGTAGTAGAATGTAGTTGAACACCTACTAAATGTTTTATGGTAATACTGGAGACGCTGGCATTCGCTATATGCGTGGTGCTCATTCATGTTGCAGCATGCCGCTAGCATGTTGCCGGCTGTTAACAAAGCCTCCACAGCATCATTACATGCATTAGTTAATCAGGTATAAGTTAATAATGAGAAAACAGTTGTGGCAGCAGCAGCAGTAGCAGCAGCAGCATTAGCATTAGCATTAGCCGCCGAGATATAGAATGAGCACATTCTGGGTCACACCGCTAACACGGACCCAAGTTTTGTGAGCTATAGAGGGAGAAATGCATACACCTGACACGTTGCACGTTGTGGGGCGGGCGAGAGGCAAGGTTGGCAGTTTAACGAGGTAAATAACATGAAAGAAAATCTGTCCTGCAGCCTTTCATGGTGAGAAGCAAGGTTGGCGAGATAATAGGGGGTGAGCTAATGGGGTTTGACTGTACTGCTGTTTCATGAAGTTGTTCTTTATGAAACGGGGAAAAACTTTAGCAGTGCTTAGTGGCAGGATGGCATCAAGTGATGTTTCAGTCCCCAGTTTCCTGAAGGTGGTACCATCTGGCCAAGATAAAGGCAGCACCTGTCATGGATTAGAATATGTCAGTCTTGTGCATACATTCTGTTGTGTCAAAAATGACATTAAATGCTGTGGCAACGTGACCACAGAGTTAGATCAGCTTTTGTATGAGTTTATTTTTTTCGTTATTAGAAACTTTTTTCCACCAAGAAGGAATCTATGAATATTTTATTTTCTTGCAGCAAAGGCTTTTTTTCTTTGCCAAATACCTTTAAAGCTAAAGGCCCGGCAAGCAAATACAGATTGTTAGGAGAACAGAAAGGGCTCAGAAGGGGTGAATTCTAATCACGCAGCAAAGTATGTAAACCCTGGACTAGCAGATGACCTGATGCTACTCTGATGTAGTTTCTCTCTTTAAAACCACAGCTGAAGAATAAACGCAGGAACATTTCAAGGGATGCTGTGCAGGGCAGGTGGTGCTGTTTTTGAAATGTATTATCTGTCTGGCAAGATCAGTCATGTTTGTTGGTTTGGCGGCTGTATTCTTAAAGGTCAGATTGGACGAATGCTTCACTGTACTAACACTGAACAGAGAAAATGCCACAGAAAAAGACCACTGTACTAATCTGGGAATTAATATTTTAGGTTTGACAGCAAGTAAATATTCTTAGAGGCCTGTGTTTACAATCTGACAAGACTCATGATGATTTGAACGACTTCAAATAGTATTTTATGACCCAAACTGTCCTTGTTTAGTCTGTTTTTCAGTTTTGATTTTGTAAACCCATAGTTTACTCATGGCAAACATTTAAAGAGAATGTAATGATGGGGTGTAAATGTTAAATGAAAGCAATTGGATTTCTGGACAAACCAGGGAACTCATTAGTATTTCACAGATGGTGCATCACAACTGTACAGTGTATTTATGTGTACATTCTGTCTGTGAGTGGGTTCAGCCAACTTTTGTAAAAAACTACAGAACAAAGCTTGCATTAAAATCTCTGTGTTAAACCTGGACTACAAAAACTTGTCATTTATGCAAAAAAAACAAAAAGAAACATGCAAATACTGAAAAAAGGCAAAACATTTAAAGATTCTCTTTATTATTTCAGAGTTATTGGCCTCAGTTCATCTTAGTTTCTCAGTTAGAGCTTTACACATTGCAACATCTGTACATCAGATCGATTTCAGCAATTTGGATTTGCATATGATCTTCTTCACATGGGAATCACGGCGTACTGGAAGCCCGGATGGGGGCTAAACATGCATAATGACCTTTCTAGTTAATGAACTCCTTTCGGATTATATGTTGCTGCTTCCTCAGGCTCAGTAAACATCAAGCCTGTTTGTTTAAATATGGCATATGGTTCCATTGCATGAGATTGCTCAGACTGTACCTGACAAAAGCATGCGTGCACAGCAGCATGAAGCTACTAAACAGATGAGTCCCAACCACAAACTTCTGTTCAACACATATAAGGCCAACAAGGTGTGTTGGCCAGTCTCACTAGGTTTAGTCCACATGTCTTATGAAGAGAGCAATGAAGAGGCAGCCGATGAGCGACACAGTTGAAGCAGACAGAACCACTACTACTACACTCCCAGCCAGGTTGACCAGAGCACCAAGTCCAGCTCCCACCATGATCTGAGCTAGCTGCACCATGCAGGTAAGGGCAGCACAGTCCACTCCTGTGCCACGGCTCTGTACGGAGGGGTCTTCTTTACCTTGCTTTCTTTGATCCTGTGGAGAGTTCAGGGAAATAATTACATTGAGATGTATTCATTAGCTGAAGCTTTTGCATCCTAAGCTACATGACAGTACTGATGTGATGCTACAAAGAAGTTGACACATTCCTCTTAGTCAGTAAATACAGACGACAAATGTTCCAACATGAACTATAAGTGGTACATTACTAGAAAAAGTCCAAGTCCAATACATTAAATACATATAGCAAGTACTAAAATGTGAACTATAAGTGGGAACATTCTTTAGGCAGCATTTAGGTGGAGGTAGATTGTGTGTGTCTGCTGGGCTTAGATGCGGATGTGGGTATGGAAGAGTTGAGTCTTGAGGCGCTTCTTGAATGTAAAGAAAAACACTGCAGTTGTAACTGGGCAGCTTCACCAGAATTAAAAAAATTATGACACTAATTAATGACATGCATTATGTTTTATTATTTACCTTCAGTATTGTGCTTTTTTCATGATACTACACCATTCATTTTCTCACCACAGGACAGTTTCAGGTGTGAGTGTATCCGGCACAACAGTGTCGCTCTGGTTTTTAGTATGTACAAGAAAAAGCGTCCATTCAATTATAATAAATATTAAAAATAATACATATTAACAAAGGCAAAATATTCTCTAGTGGCCAGTTTCTGACCACAGAATTCTTTTTTAAGTGGTAGTCCTCTCACAAACAAGCAATGACATTGTTGTAGGCAAAAACACAAGCAACACAGTTGTGTCTGATACACTTACACCAGTGCTAGCCTGTAGCTCTCCCGTGGCTAGAAATTGAGTGGTGTAGAATACTGCTGACAATGCTGAACACACTGGACAACAGATGGTCCTACCATACGCTTACTGATTTGTTAATTAATTTATAACATGATCTTTGTCTGGCAGCAGCTATATAAATAACCATCTTCTGTTGCATCTCAGTGAGAAAATGACAATGGACAAAGAAAAGTCAAAGTCAGTTCTGAAGTTCCCATAGTTAACTGGGAAGCCTTGAGCATGGAAGAAACATGGCCTCCAAACATGGGAGATTTTTCTCCATAATACTACTGCTCAGCCAATAAAAGTCTACAAGACTCCTTACACTAAACTTGCTTTAACTTTTTAGGCCAAATGTGCCTGCAAAATAAAAAATAATATTTGCACGCAATACAAGATTTGATGAAAATTGAATTTTAGGGAATGCTGGAATGCTTCTATTTTGACTATTTTGGTTGCAATTCGGTGCATTTTGGGTATATGTGAAAGCTAGTTTTAAAATATATAAATTTTTATGCAGATTAGTTGTAGTTTGTGTTGTGAAAAGTTTGTCAAAAACAAAGAGATGCCACAATGCTGCATGCACATGAAAGTACATCTGCATTCAGTACTGTGTGGCACTGTGCCCTGGATGCTTTGTCAACTTTCATGTTGCCTATGATTCATAACCTGAGCACATACGGTGGATCATTTGAAAAGAAAAATCTTCAGAGAGGCAGAGACTTGGAGATGAAGATGTTCAGTGATGCAGTGACTGTTATTGTTGCCAAAAACATCATGATATTGTAATAACATAGTATTACCAGTCCTGCACTGTATGGAGACTCATAAAATTGTTTGATTTTTTTAAAGATGTTTTGAAACATTCACTTAGCTCACATGGAAGCTTTACCTTGGTGAGCAATGTTTGTTTTGTTTTTTAGGCCTAAACAATAAGGCGATAGAATGTTAAAGTGTGTGAAAGTGTTTTAAAGTGTGTTTCAAGGTATACAATGAAATAATTGCTCAGGTTTTTTTTCATAAAACTCAGTTTTTACTGTTCTATGTTGAGTGCTTAGATGCATGTAGTCCACTGGTTTGTAACTTCCTGAAAAAAACAAAAAAAAAACAATGAAAATATTTTTTTAATGCCCTAAGAAGAGTAAAACCACATTAAAAAATCTTTACTCAGAATTTCATAATTCATAGTTTTTTAAATATTGTAAACAGCAGTTTACAGTGGCCATTTCAGTAAAACTGTCTCATTTTATTGAAGGAGATGCTATCCCGTTAGCCACATTGCTAACTAGCAGTCTGTTCTTAGAGTTGGATGTCTCGAGACTGGTCTTGGTCTCGAGACCACTTTACATGGTCTTGGTCTTGTCACAGTCTCGATGGTTTTTTGTCTTGGTCTTGTCTTGGTCTCGGATCCTTCGGTCTTGTCTTACTCTCACTGTCTTGGTCTTGCTGTCTCAGTTCGACATAGTGGTCGAGAGATTATTTTGCCTTTCTCACCCTTCAAATACACCCAATCAATGACATATATGTATTTTGTTGTGATTCAGACACTGGTGCTCATCCAATCAAAATACGCAAGTGTAGTGCTAGTTAACCGTTAGATCCAGCATCACAGTGAGCAGTAAGCTTAGTCAGTTACAGTAATGTCAGCAGTAGTAGGCTAGTCAGTAAAATAAAGAAATAATGTCTGCGAATTCTTCTGTCATAAAATTTGCATTCACAGATCACAAAGAGGTTTTTTGTGACAAACGTTTAAAAAAGAAGCATTCAGCAAAATGCAGATTTTGCGCTGTCTCTTTGAACAGTCGGGACTGCCTCAACCTTCACCAGGCACCTGGAGCGTAAACACCCTGAAAGGTAGTAGTAGCCATCTACCCATCTTCAAACTCTTTTAGCTACCTTTACAACCTCAGATGGCCAGATCATGTATATGTATTATTGTTATTTATCATGTGTTCTTCTCACATGCGGTATAAATTATTTAGGGACAGATTTTTTTTGCAAGCTTCTCTGCAGTCTTAACTTTTGGTGAAGAGTGTAACTACATGCTAAGTACAGGTAGCTAGCTCTATCGGTGGCTATCGGCTACTTAAACATTATCAGTTTTCTCTAACTTTAGATATTTTAGCGAATTCATTGATTGTTATCTCTTTAACAAATGGCAAAACTGAGTCTTTTAGAATGTGACTTAAGGATCTTTGACTATGTCAACCAACTGAGAGTGTGATACCATGGCCAGTTCAAACCGAAGATTCACGGCAAGACAAGATGCAAAATTCTAAAAACCAGCAACTTGCTGAAACGTGCTTCCTAAAAACTGAAGCATTTACACCAATGCAACAACTCGCAACAGGACTGTGGTTCTTTAACAACGTCCAGATAAACTAGTAAGCTGGATAGTTAGCAAAGAAAGTTACCCCATTTGGTCAAATGATTGCGTTAATTTTTGTGACTTATGAAGCATATCCGTTATGACTGAAGTTGAGCAGCCACTGCTGTTTCACTGAAAGGAGGTAATAAACATTTCTCTCCCTCTCCATTGACCAAAACTGTGTCCTGACATCTTTGCTGGACTGATTGAGTGACATCACGTCATAAAAGCTGTGAGGTAAAAACGTTCTAAAACCTTGAAACTGCGATTTGACAAGTTGAATGTTTAGCGACAGTTTGAAACTGCTTGCAATGTTTGAAAAATGTATTACCTTTTTATCTTGTCCAACACAGTAAATTTCTATTTTATTGTCAAAATAGTGACAAAATATTCAGACCCCGAAAAAAACGACTGTATTTTTACCTCAAAAACACACATTTTTGAGAGCTCAAATTTCTAATTTATTAGCATCAAAAATATTCTTTCAGTCAGAGAAATTGTTCAAACAGAGCTTAAAATACAGTTTTTAGCTAAAAGAAAGTGCATTGTAAGAGTTATTGAATTTAAAATTTTTGGGAAAATTATTGATGCACAAAATTTAAGAAATTAAAATTTTCCCTAAGAAGTTCTATAGCCGTTATGGAATACTAAAAACCATGTATCAACCAACCCATGAGCCGATACCATACCAATAGTACAGATGGTTCGCTAAAAACTTTTTTTGAAGCCTGATAAAAAAAAAAGTCGATCCCACACAGTCACAAATAACATTGTTTGCTTCAAGCATCCACTTATATTCCCCAAATTCAGCCAGGCAACAGGCCATCACTCAGCCCATCCTCCAAGACCTTATAGTTGGATGCTCTGTCCCCCTGTCTGTCGTTGAGAATCCACATTTTAGACACTTCCTGAATGTCCTGGATAGCAAATACACTCCTGTGTTGATGACCACCTTGACAGAGAAGTTGATACCTCACCTTGTCACTAAAGTTAAGGGCAACATAATCAAAACCCTGGAGGTCCAGCCAAATGTAGCAATAAAAACAGACCTCTGGTCTGACCGGAGGCTTCGGTCTTTCCTGGGAGTTACCACTCATGTTGGCTGAAAGAACAATGACTCTTACAGTTTACAATCCTTTTTGCTAGACTGTAGGCGTTTCAGAGGGAAGCACTGTGGTGAACTAATCGCCTCAGCATTTGACAACATTGTTGAGGAGTACAGCATTGGCCATAAAATAAGAATATGAAGTGGGCCTTTAAAGTCAGGATGCCAGAAGTAGAGTAGCCTGAAGGTGACAGCAGTGATGACCTTGATGATGAAACGATGTGGGAGGATGCAGAAGATTCTGATCCATGGTCAACAACGGGTGAACATCTCTCTTGCTTCGCCCACTCGCTCCAACTCGTCATCAATGATGGGATGAACGAAGTAAAGGCAATAGCTAGAGCTAGAGCGAGGCCAGCAAGTTTACAACCCTGGTGCACTTTGGCTCCAAAAAGTCTATCCCAGCAGCAAACAACACCCGCTGGAATAGCACCTACAGACAGTTAAAGGCTCTCATCACACTTGACCACCGAGCCATCACTGAAATGTGAGAGAATTTAGTGTTTTCAGCCCAAGAATGGGCTCAGCTGAAAGACCTTGAGCCTTTTTCTGAGGCAACAGACCTTACAGAAGGTGATCATCAGGTGACTATAAGCATGGTGGTCCCCACTGTTCTGGACTTAAAGAGTCATCTTATGAAGATGGAAGTGCAACTGCCCCAGGTCGTAACGATAGTCAGGGCACGGAAAAGATCCTTAGAGAAACGGTTCTCTGGAATTTTGCCGCCATGCTCGGCCCCCAGTTTGGACTAACCTGGGTAGATTTAGATGTCCAAAATGATGAAACTGGACCAGCACTGAAGAGGTTCAGAGATGACGTCAATAATGAGTCAATAACAGGTGTTAATAATTAATAATTATTATTATTTATTATTATTGTTGTTGTTGCACTTATTATTACTGTCATTGTTTTTATATCATCATTAGAAGCATCCTGTCTAATCCTGTCTGTGTGTGTGTGTGTGTGTGTGTGTGTGTGTGTGTGTGTGTGTGTGTGTGTGTGTGTGTGTGTGTGTG
>JBBIGC010000024.1:11468120-11495344 GCA_037576955.1 Lepidarchus adonis
TAATTGAAATCAGTTACATATTTCCCATTCTTTAGACAGTTGTTGGAGGTGTTAGCTGTTTTGTCAGATGACTTTGGAACCAGTCAGTATACGTCATGTGAGTGCTCAACAGAATACAGAAATTATGGGAGTTTTTTGTTTTCGGTCTCGGTCTCTTTGAGACTTTGTCTTGGTCTTGACTCGATCTGTCTTGGTCTAAGTCTTGGTCTTGTCTCGAGTTTGTCTTGGTCTTGACTTGGTCTGTCTTGGTCTAAGTCTTGATCTTGTCTCAACTTTGTTTTGGTCTTGACTCGGTCTTGGTCTTGTCTCGACTTTGTCTTGGTCTTGACTCGGTCTGTCTTGGTCTAAGTCTTGATCTTGTCTCGACTTTGTTTTGGTCTTGACTCGGTCTTGGTCTTGTCTCGACTTTGTCTTGGTCTTGACTTGGTCTGTCTTGGTCTAAGTCTTGGTCTTGTCTCGACTTTGTCTTGGTCTTGACTCGGTCTGTCTTGGTCTAAGTCTTGGTCTTGTCTTGGTCTCGATACCCTCTGGTCTTGGTAGTGTCTTGGTCTTGACTACAAGTCTACCTGTTCTGCAGAGGACAAAATAAAGTCTAATGTAAAGCAGTTAATGTGAGTTAAAGACCAACAGTACATAATCATAATCAACAGGTGATCACAGCAACTGTGCGTTGTGTATATACACCTGTGGCTACTTTAGCCCTGGAAAGAGTTGGGCTTTTACAGAACTGCACCTGGATCACGCTTTTTAAAGCGCTACTACTTGGTGAATAACAGCTGAAACAACTGCATACACATCTTTCACATATCACATCAGAACTAATTTCTAAATTGGTTCTCCTTGCTAACTCAGATCAGTGATATAATGCACACAAATCTTAAGCATCATCTTTGTTTAAAAAAGGGCCTGTAAGACATTTGGACCCCAGGAAGTGGCCAGTGAGTTGATGGAGAGCTCATTCTTTTATATAACTTCCTTCATACACTCTGCCCTCAAAAGTAATAACTGGGCTTGATAAGTAAACACAATAAGAGCATCAAACAATATCTAAAAATACATGATACAGCTAGAATATCATGTGCAGGTGTTCTTTAGACATTTTCTGTGTCCCTTCCAGTCACAGAAATGAATAATTTGAAACTAATTAAAACAATGCACACATTCGCTTCGGGTGCCAACAGCTGTTCGTTGAAAAGAAGACTTTACTAAGCATTTATTAAGTATGCGTCAACACTGAAATCATAGACAGCTGCTACTTGAGGAACACCTCTGTCTACTTTTGGTACATAAAAAAAAGAAAATGAAAAAGAACACTTGTTTAAAAAAAGTTTTAAGTGCTGTTTTAGTTTAAAATATAAAACATAATGACAGTGTTTGCTGTTCTTAATTCAGTCTTATCATCAGTTCAGTACAATGTCTCATTTGTTAAAGTGCTAATCAGTCACAGCACTGAGGTTATTTTCCATCCACAGCCTTTCAAATTAATGCTATAAAAACTGGCAAAAATAAACATGGTCTCTCTAACAAAGCGTGTTATTTGGCAAATCAAAGCAAGCTTTCTGTTTTTCAAAGTGGATATGACTGAATGCAGTAAAATTGAGTGAAATTTCAGAATGTGCCAACACCAGCAGGTGCATCCCTCCCCAAAGCCAGCTCAGTTTGACCAGCATGACAATTCAGCCAAGCACGGTCAGATATACTGATGGTAAAAGGCCTCACATCAGAAACCAGATGGTTCATTTTACAAAAAGGCCACAACATTTTTATTTCATGTTGAGCAGATGCCATACAGTAGGTGTCCTGAGTTATGAGAGGTTTCACACAAGGTGCTTGAGGCATTTTCTAATAAACATGTTGTAATGTCAATACTTATGTATAATTGTTCTTTATTTATAATTTTATTTTAAATATATGCAGGAGCATTCTCATCTTCTGCACACCATCAGACAATAGTGATAACAGTATTGACGTAAATCATTTTACTGATTAATATAATAACGAACTTAAAGCAGTGTTACAGTGTGGTCGAGGTGAAAAGCGTCCAGTCATGAGAGAGGTTCCCTCCCCAAACTGTCAAAAGTCACATCCAGCGCGAGCACAAAATAGGCTTCGCTCGAGCAGAAATGCTCTTCATGTGAGCAACAAAAGTTGACTTTTGATACAAATCTAACGCCAAAGTGTAGGTTTTTGTGTCAAGCTCCATCATTTGACTTCTTTTGGTTGATTTTACATTTTGCACTGTTACAAAGTTGTCTGCAGATCTATTCGCTTCAGGTTACAGTACATTTTACTGTGAAATGTAATTACAATTTTATATCTTAATAATATAATGTTTATAATTTAAAATGTATAATAATATAAATTTTTCATCTTATATAGTTCTATCCATATTACAAGTAAAATTACACCTTTATCAAATCAGTGTGTGTTCTTCTGTGGGCAGACTGTGCTCTTTGTTCAAGATGGACATGGATACTGACCTCTTCCTGTTTGTGGTACTCTGAGATGAGGTTGAATGGGATGGTGTACAGGGTGCTGGACATCACGCCAAAGACACAACACAGGGACAAAGTGGAGATGATATTCGGAAACAGGCCGATCAGACTGGTGCCCAGACCAAACACAAAGTAGCCCATAAAGTAGAGTCCCTTAAGGCCAATGTAGGGTAAGAGCAGCCGTAGTACATCTGTGGGCAATTCGAACAATTAAACAGTTTTTATATAATGTCTAAGCCCATTGTAGCATTACATATTTTGTACTGTGTGTAATGTGGAGAACCTGGGCTAATTCTTAAAATAGCCCTCTGCTATTTGTTCTTTAGAAATTAATAATAATTCACTCTTACTCACTAAATCATGTTCAATTGTCATTGAGTTCAAAATGAACATTTCTCAATGCAAGAATAGAGGTCCTTTGAAATCTACAGCACTTAATATTGTGAACAGTTTCAGAGAATTTATTTAAAAATATATTTTTTACATTTTATTATCCCTTATAGTCCCACAAGTAGCAAATTTATTCTCTGCATTTAACACATCACACGTGCGCACATGGAGCAGTGGGCTGCCGTCAACTGAGGCGCCCGGGGAGCAGTGAAGTGGGGATGGTACTTTGCTCAAGGGTTCATCAGTGGTGCCCGGGCTGGGACTTGAATCCCAGGGGAAAATTCCTAACCACTAGGCCGCCCATAAACATGCAACTGCTGAAACACACTGCCGTGACCCGGATTCGAACCGGGGTTGCTGCAGATTCAGAGACATCTCAGTGTGTAAAGGGCTAGGTCAGAAACCACCATTTAATGTGCATATGCTTCAAGCCCTCAGACAGTACTGCCTAAGAAACTGTGACAAATATGTCAGCTTGCGCTCGGGAGTGCTTTGGAAAGCTGTCATCACTTAACACTAGGTCTGTTGATGCATAAAGAAATGCAACTTGAAACCCTACATCAACTGTATGCAGAAACACTGGAGGGTTTTCTAGGCCCAAGCCCATCTCAAAATTATTGTGGAACTATGTGTTTTGTTCAAATTAATCCACATTTCAGTTTGTTTAGGGAAAACAGGTGTTGAATTTTTTGGGCCAAACAGCCAAAACCAGGATCTATGATAGTACGGGGGTGAATCAATTGAGTTGCTTGTATGTCCTGGTACCATTGACTGTGAGGAGTATATAAGGATTTTGGAGAGACATATGTTGGCATCATGGTGATGTCTCTTTCCAGGATATACATGCTTATTTCAGCAGGACAATGCCAGATCACATTCTGCACATAATTCAACAGCAATGCCCATACATTGAGAGTTAATAATCCAAAAAAGTAAGTCTTCTGGTGGGTGGAAAGTGAGACCCACTGATGTAAAGAACAGATTTGAGAGTGTGAAAAACATTTTAAGGGATTAAAATTCCTTCACAATCACAATGATATATTTTGGCCTATATTTTCATGTCAAACCAAAAATTGAGGTTATAGAATAATGGGGCAATAATACTTACAGGAGTAGAGTGCAGATGACACAGCATTGATGCAGAGGCCCCAGCAGCCGACCTCTACTCCCCTCTCATACGTAGCATAAGCAGTGGTGTTATGAGCAGCATATGGGTTCCCTTTATACACAATCTGAAAGCAGCACACAACCACACATATATACAATCAGAAATGCAGGAAAAAAGACTAAAGGACTCACAAACAAGAAGAAGCGGTAGGAGAGAATGCTGGGTAAACCCATCAACAGGAAATCCAACAGTGACAGTGCAATCAGAGGAGTATTCTCCAAAAATGTGTAAAGCTCTTAGATTCAGCTTCTGTGAGGTGGGATTGGACTGCTGGGGCGTTCCGCTGTGAACAGCATGTGTTGTTTTTGTGTCTGTTGCACCACTGAGAGATTTTAAACTGAAATCTTTCTTTCCTACCAACAAACTGTGGTTGCTTTTATAGTGACACAGTACACAAAGCATTAATTTATTGTGGGAAAATCAATTTCAATTGAGATTTGAAGATGGAGCAAGTAAAGCACAGCGATGGGTTGACCTCCCATTCAAGGTATATCCTGCCCTGGCCCGAAAACAGTTGGGATTGACTCCAGGTTTCCTGTGACCCAAAATGGATAAGCAGTTTGGATAACTAACTAACTAAATAAATAAATAACTAAATAACTAATGATTTAACAAACAAACAAACAAATGAAGGAATGAACAAAGAAACGAACAAAGAAATGATGTAAGAAAAAAAAAAGAGTAAAGCATACACAACTAAGTTACAATTTGACAAGCACTTAGGCTCATAACTGTTTGTATCCATAGTCAATGGAAATGCCCTCCGTTCTGATATTTTAACTTTAAGTATCCAGTAAAGTCTCTGCAAGCAAAGAAGGTTTGTGCCTCACCACTTTGTGACATGAGAAAATGGTCAGTCAGTTGCAAAATAAATATTTTAACACAAGATTACAAAGATTTGATGCCTTTCATCATCTACATTTACATATGACACGTTTCAGAGAATTCTGAGAAATATGAATCACATGCTGTGATAATGCACCACATGGGCTTGGGACATTGAAAAACCACTGTCACTTAAAGCAGCCTGTTGCTGCATCAAGAAATGCAGCAAGAAGAGAAAGCAGAACATAAATTTTTACATAGTCCTGTTTTCGGCTTGTTTTGGAGAAGAGACATGGAGTTCTTCGTACCACAGACTATATGGAAGATCAGCTAAAAGTGCAAAACACAACCACTATCATGGTGGGGTGGGTGGGGTCTTCTGAAGGTCAGAAGATGCATATATTAAGATGTTAAAGTGACATAGTATATAGCAATTGAGGTAACATTTCTTCCCAAGAAAGTCTATTGTTATTCCAGCAAGACAATGTCGGGTCTCGGTCTGCACGCACTAATACCGACTGCTGGCAGTCCAGATCTGTCTCTTACTGAAAAATGTGTGGAGCTTCATGAAGAGGAGAATTAAGCAAGAATAGGCACAAATTACATTCACAGAATTGCAACAATCAGTTTTCTCAGTTTCCAAACAATTAAACAGTGTAATTAAAAGGAAAGATGATGTAACACAGTGGTAAACCTGCCTCTTTTCCAATATTCTGTCTTTTAGCATCAATTTAGCATCAGTCTGGAGAACTGTGCAAGAGGTTCACACTTAATGAGTTATTCTGCCTCAACAAATTAACAATGTACTTTCACTGTTGATAAAATTTACTGGTCAAAACACCAGTCATAGCTCTCTTACACAATTGCTGTACGTCTATATTAGCTAAATAACAAGCTCGCCATGGCTGCACTGGGTAACAAAAACATTTACATTTAAATTTATTCATTTGGTTGACGCTTTTGTCCAAAGTGACTTCCAGGTTCAGGAACAATCAAGCATAAATTCAGACATGACAGCACTGGTGTGAGAGTTATACATTCTTCTTAGTCATAGAAAACAGTGCAGGTGCTACAACAGTGCAGATGATAAATGCTACATTACTTTCTGAAAGAGAAAAAACACATTCTATACTATCATTAAGTGCTAGTGAAAATGTTCAGAACATGGAATTGGAAACACCTGCTGCAGTAAAACAAATATGGTTCTCATTTCATTCTTATACCACATATTTCTTTGGTATTTAGTCTATTACTACTCACTACTGTTTGCGTCCCACAATTATGAACATTTCTGCCCTTATGTATCTTTAAATGAACATAAGAAAATAAATAAATACATAAATACAGCATTATATGA
Source organism: Lepidarchus adonis (assembly GCA_037576955.1). Classification (NCBI taxonomy): domain Eukaryota; kingdom Metazoa; phylum Chordata; class Actinopteri; order Characiformes; family Lepidarchidae; genus Lepidarchus; species Lepidarchus adonis. The sequence goes on from JBBIGC010000024.1 coordinate 11,474,356, forward strand.
ATGTGTGCTCTTACTAACCTGCCCCATAAAGTCAGTGAAGAAGAGCATGTTGCAGAGGAATGCAGTCCAGCCCAGCAGGTGACTTATACATAGGCAGCGATAATGACTGGGCATGTTAATCATGGCTGATAATAAAGATTTTAGAGTCATTCTCTTCTGTACCTGCAATGTAAACACACACACAAACACACACACACACACAAAATTAAGACACATGATCCAGAAACAAAAGCTTACGAACATGCTCATCATCATACTGCCCACCACAAATTCTCAGGTTTTGTCATAATCTGCAGTTTGTACATTTTCTAAACTTTTATGTTTCAAAAAATTAAACTTTGGTTTGAATTTAACTGAAAAAAATGGAAATGACCTTTAATGGCTTTGTTCACCAACTTGGTTATATTTTGTTATTATAAACATATTATGACGAATTTTCGGCTTGGATAATCGTTGAGGGAAACAATGGAGATCCAGACTACTCTTCTTGGCTGGGCTCATCGAAAGTCACTATCATGCACCATGAACACAGTGATGGTGAGCACAGCCATTCACCCTTAAAACCCACACAAAATACCTCAAACTACCCTAAATAATGCCTACAACACGTACACAACAAGTTCCCCAAACAATAAACACAATAAACGCGCCAAAACACAAATAAACCCCGCTAAGCAGCACTTCCCATGAGGCCGTGCGGCATAAACATGCCCCCTAAGCCTCAGCTCCATTACAATATTTTGAACTTTATGCCAGGAACACATTCAAAAGAGTATAGAATAATTAAGTTACACAATTTTGAAACAAACACGTAACCTGGTAACAAGTGAGGGTCCAATGACTGGATATAAAGGGAACATCCACCAAAGGATCAGTGTTTACAAGCAAAGATGGGTTGTGATTTAACAATTTGTGTCAGAACAGCAATTCAGAAAAGAAAAAAAACTTCTCTTGACTCCAAAGCATCTGCAGTGCACAAAACTGTGAAAAGATTTAGGGATTTTGTAGAACTGTCTATGTAGGACAGTTCACGTAGAGCAAGGCATGGCCAGTGCTGAATGTGAGTGACCTTCAAGCCCATAGAAGGCACTGCATCAGAAACGGTCATGCTACTGTGATAAATACAGCCACATAAACTCAGGTGTGCTTTGATAAAAAGTGTAATTATAGCAAAAGCTGATGTAATACAGTGGAAAACTTTATGCCTTTATCAAGTGTTGAGTGTGTTACATGCATCAAATTCTAAACTAAATAGCAAAAGTTTTCTTTGAACATTTTTTAATTATATAAAGGCCCTTTTTTATAATTTAAAATTGTATAAAATTTTAAAATGCTCTGTGGAACCATTAGGAAATGAGCTAATTTATTTAAGGTTAAAGAGTGCTGTGCTAAACAATGCTAAGTAAAATATATATCTGTCCTCAGTTCATTAGCACAGATTGTCAGGGCTTCTTCAAATCTTTAAAGATTTAAAGCCAATAAGGCAGGAAAGTTGGAAGCCTGTCTAAACCAATAGCCTGGTCATGGAGCAGTAGAAGGGGCCTAGTAAAAGAAGGCTGAAGTGTAAAAAGAGATTAATGAAGGAAAATAACAAAGAACATTTCTCTCTCACGTTTGATTGGTTTACCTGCTTGGTTTATATGAGTTAGTTCTCATGCTTTGTCAATCAAAGAGAATGAAACTGTCCTCTTTAACAGACATGTGAGGAGATTTAATTCCAGATACCTCTGGAATATCATTTATGCTTTACAATGTTTTTTTTCTTGACAGAAATGCTAAAATAAAACCATGTGACCGTCCCGAAATAACATGATTAATTATGCAGCAAGGTAAATTGTTAATAACTATACTTTGCTCACTTTCCAAGATGACTGAAGGAACACATGTCTATATGGCGATATGCTCTTCTAATTCCACGACATTTAGTAGCGTATGCGACTTGCTCTGCTTTATGGCTTGTCCTTTGCTGAAAATAAAGCTAAAATTATGCATTTTTGTATCTCATTCAGCTACAATACTAAATCACTATAAACACAATTACCCATTAAGAAATGCAGATTAATAAAAGGGTTTAGCATATTGTTTTTAAATGTACTATTCAGAAGCAGGTGTATATCTTTACCATGTCCTCTGAGCCCTCTACATAATATTTCACTGTGGTGAAAGTCTTCTGTGTAGATGCTCGACAGGATGCAGGAGAGATTTTATGGATCATTCTTAAAGCTTTTGTGGCCATCAAGCTTAGATGGTGTATTGTGTGAGGTAAGCAGTCAGTTAATTATTGAAGGACTCTAGTAAGTACCAAATATTGACTGCAAACATCTGATGAAAAAAACAGCACAGAAGAAGAAAGAACAAGTCTGAAAAGGTATTGTGTTGAACAGGTGAAGTTACTGAGCTTTGGAAAGGGTTACTTCTCCACAGTAACTTGAGGCTAGATGCTAAATTCTTTGGACAGCTTTCTACAGCTGCATCACAGACAGCAACGCTGACTCACCGGCAGGACAAATTCCAGGATTGAGAAGCATGTCTGTAATTTCGTCAAGAGCATTAATTCAGGCAGAGGGCTGTCCAATGAACCATATTACTGCAATTATACGTAAAGCCCCAATTCTAAAAAAAAAAAAAAGTTTGTGATGTTGTGTAAAATGTAGCAAAGCAAAAACAGAATGCAATGATTTGTAAATCTCCCATAAAGCCATGAAGCTTCACAATAAAACAGAAAATATATCAAATGCCTATAATGAGTAAATGTTTCTTTTTAAAATCTGGTGGTTGCTACATATCTAAAAATGTCAGGACAGAGCCATGTTTACCACTTTGTTACATTCCCTCTTTTTTAACAACAATCCATAGATATCTGGGAACTGAGAAGAGTAATTGCTGGACATTTGAGACAGGAATGTTGTCCCACTCTTGTCTGATACAGGATTCTAGTTGCTAAGCCCTGGGTTTTTGTAATAGTTTTAGTTTTGTAACTGGTGAAAGGTCAGGCCATTTCATTTTCCAACTCGTTTATGCAAAATCCAAAGAAGTTTTATGCCATTTTTATGCAAGAGCATGGAAAACAATATAGGCTTCACAAACTTAGAAACACAATTCTGTCCAAATGCTAACAGAAATGGATAAATAAAGTCTTATATTTCCATTGCAGCTTGTAATGTGCTTTTAGATCGCGATCTAAATGAAATTATTAAGACTCTCTGAAACTAAAATGTGATTTTATTGTGCATAGCACAACTTTAGATTAAATTATCTTACATTATTAAAATTTTTTTTAGATATAATATTTCTCACACTGAAATCATCACAAAAGTTCAGCGCACAGACTCTTCTACTACAAAGTCATGTGGATGGGAGCACACGTTGCTCTAAAACCAGGTTATACATTTCAGCATTAATGGTGCCTTTCCAGATGTGAAATTTGCCAATTCTATAGGCACTAATGCACCCACCATGCAATCAGATATGTTGGCTATTAAATTGGATTATTTTAGGCTTTTTGAGTTTTGATGACAAGCTGTGATCTCCTCTTTAGTTCAGAGAAAGTAGTGTTCATGTTTACCAAAAACAATTTCAAATTTCAATTTGTCAGAACACGGGACAATTTTCCATTTTGCATCATTCCATTTAAACAAGCTTTGGCCAAGAGAAGACGATGGCATTAATGGATAATCTTCACATACTGTACAAATAGCTTTGCATGATGAGCTTTTACCGGCATTTGTGAACCATAACTCTAACCTTGGTACAGCAAACTGACAATTTCTAGAAATGTTCCTGAGCCAACACAGTGATTTCCATGACAGAATCATGTTGATTTCCAGAATTTTTTATTGATATTATGAACAGCAGAATGTGAAATATTAAAAGTTTTTGCAATGTTACAGTTCATTATTCTGAAATTGGTCCACAATTTGCAGTTGCAGTTTTCTGAAGACTGGGGAACCTCTTCCCATCTTTACCTCTACCTCTTCCTAGTATTTTTTCATTCCCTTGTGTCAACATGTCAACATTTGATATGCTTATTGTGTTCTGTTGTAAATACTGGTAGATTTTTAAATCATTGCACTTTGTTCAACGTTGCATGTTGTGTAACCAGGTTTGTATAATCATATCTGAAAAAGGCACATCACAAAATTCTCTGCTTCTTTCTCACTGTGCCCACAATGAGAAATGCTTAAGGTGTTAGATGTGACCTCTAATGAAAAATGGACCACATGACTGACCTCTTTGTTAGGCTGCTTGGCACTGGGCGTGACTGCATTGGCCTCGCTAAGGACTGAGAAAGACCGAGGCCGAAGATCAGACGTGGGCAGTGGCTCCTTGGGCATGGCCCCATAGCTGGTGCAGGTAGGACTCATAATTAGTGGATCGGTGGAGACAGAGGATTCAGACATGAGCTGCTTGCTCAGAGGCTTTTCTGGGATGCTGAAGAGATGCACAGTGAGGAAGAAACTCCAGGTCAGCGCTGAGAAGAAATAGATCACCTGGTACTCAGAGCCCAACAAGACACCCAGAGCAGAGTGACCCCAGTCCATTGCACCAATCAGATAACCACATGCTCCACCTAGACCTGCAGAGTAAGATGATATGCTTCAAAGGTCATGCAGAATACATGTGGGTTCCTAAGATCCTGAATACGGGGGGGGGGGGGGGGGTTAAATGAGACATTCTTAGAAAATATTAGGAAATTAAGATATGGGAATAAGGAACTGACCCTTTGATCACACACTAACGTGAATGTGAATATGCTTTAGAGACTGTGCTGTTTACTTTAAATATGCTAGTCTCACACAGCAATGAATATTAATGTTGTGGACTAATGCTCCTAAATTGTCCAATGGGTTGAATATACAGTTCAAGGAAAAACATTTAACCAATATTAACATCTGTATTATAAAGTAATTAATTTTTAAGAGTGCAAATCAAATATACATCAATAAAAAGCATAAAGAAATTATACTTAGTACTGCAAGAACATTTCTAAAGTTAAAGCCTACCTAAATGCAGAGGTTCTCAGCTGTCCTTCAAGCCAGACAGAACAAGTAAACATCAATCATTTTGGAATCTGGCCTGATGCAACTCGGTGAAAATGTTTTAGAGAGCAAAACTATTGTCCCCTTGAAAAGACATTTCAGAACAACAAGGCAGTAGCTTCAGAACAAAGAAAGAGGAGCTTTAAAGTATTTCCTCTTAATATATACACCAGTGGTGCTCAACTCTGGTCCTGGAGATCTACCACCCTGCAGACCTCAGCTCCAACCCTATTCTATCACACCTGATCCAGATGATTGATGCCTGAATACAAGAACCAGGTGTGTTGGATCTGAACTCTCCAGGGTGGTAGATCCCCAGGACTGGAGTTGGGCAGCCCTGATATACCCAGTCAGCTTTAAGAGGATGAACCACTCGATGACAAGCTCCCAGGACACTTGATTCGCTTCTCTAACACTTGGTGTCTCCTGGATTTAATGATAAAAGCAATTATGCCAAGTGATTATTACACCAGCATCTTGCCTCATAATCCAAGACCAGCAAAATCTCCAGAACCTCAACTGCATTTTTCTATGTGAATAAACAGGTAAACCCTCTAGAAGAAAATTGCACTCAGTAAAAAAAGAGTGAGTAAAAATAGACTGCATAACTCGAGGGATTGCTGTAATGCTTGTAACACAAGATTAATGCTGACAGCATGGTACATGAGATTAATTCTTTGAATGATGCTTATGAATCCTTATAGACTCATGTGAAATTTGAGGCTAGTTTCATAGTTCTTCAGTTCTTCATGTGTCAGCAATCAACCAAGGTCTCAATCTTCAACAAAACATTTTCCAACTTGTTTATGCAAAATCTAAAGAAGTTTTATGCCATGTTTATGCAAGAGCATGGAAAACAATATAGGGTTCACAAACTTAGAAACACAATTCTGTCCAAATGGTAACAGAAATTGACAAAGTCTTATATTTCCATTGCAGCTTGTAATGTGCTTTTAGATCGCAATCTAAATGAAATTAAGACTTAATTTGAATACTGAAATTCCTCTGTGAAACTAAAATTTGATGTTTTTGTGCATAGCACAACTTTAGATTGAATCATCTTAGATTATTCTAGAAATAAGATATTTAAAATTTCTCACAGTGAAATCATCACAAAAATCTATTTCATCACTTTCAGCCATAATACCTCATGCTGATTTTCACTGGCATAATACATGAATAAGTGCATTTGGAGAACCTCTCATCTGAAATTCCTTTGCTACGCCCTTGAGTTTAAACCTTCATCAGCTGATCAATGAGGGCATCCAACAGGCAAGTCATGCATCATTTAAAGACTCATTTAAGAATGGAAATATTTATTTAAAGTTAAAAATGGGATGATATATTGTATATTGTAATCCACCATTGAAGAAATTGTGAAAAGGTGCAGTGATAATAAATTAACTTAATTCTTGCAAACAGTACGCTCCTAGTAAGAATCTACGTCAATACTCAACCTTTACAACTATCATTGCATTCTGACCTTTACAATCTCATAATGTGCATGAGATAGTAATAAGACGGAAGCCGAACAATCCACACACAGCCTGGAGCTGCAGAATGGCTTGATCATGTGCCTGTGCTGCTCTCAGCATCAACCCATGATCCCAGCACATGACTAAGCCTGGGCTGGATTAGAACTCACTGAGCACACTCACACCAACCTGCACCTACAGTACATGTTGTACAAAAAACACTGTTTTCCACTAATCATCATTACACATGCACATTCTTAATCACTTATTCAAACACCTTAATAACAATTAATTAAAATTAATGTGCCAAGAGAGTTCCTTGGAATGATGCTACTAAGGACCAATTCAATGGGTACGTCAGCATTTTTCAGCCTAACGTCCACCCTCTACCTCTGTACAATAACAGCCCATGGAAAATTGTACTCAGTACAAGAAGCAAAAAAGTAAACTCAAACAGACAAATTATTTAAAAAATCACATTAATGAAACCACACAGTCTAAAAAAAAAAACCTAAATAAAATAATAGAAATAAGGTGGAAGATAATGAGAAATTTTAATTGATAAAATTGCACAATGGCAATTTTTCCCAATTTAATAAAATCCCTCAATACTAAAAAGATTACCTAATTACTGGAATGAGTTTGATAATTTGTATTATTTACATTATTAAGCACTGCTGAAATATTTGCACTATTGTCTGTTATAAATCAATATGCCCTACATAGGCAGCCTATACAAAAGGGTTGAAAAAATGTTTAAAGAACAAACAATTTGAAGGTTTTTGAGAATCTAAGGTTTTTCTATGCTATCAGTCCCAAGTATATTTTTACTACCTTAACATACCTTAAAATGTAGGGTGGTCATTATGCTACTTTTATAGTAATAGTCTTGTGCTTAGTCTTGTTACTTTCTAGGCTAAACCACAGATTCTCTCTCTATCAGCTGTCATTCAGTCTAATCTCTGTATTATAGATGTTAAACACAGCAACCATCTATGAGCTAAATTCCCATTTGAGTTCATTTCTGGAGTTCTGCAAGGAAAAGTAACTAATCATTAATAAGTAATCAATTTCTTTCATCTTTTACTGTAATATTTGCTCATGACCCAAACATTTAACTGTTTTAAATGGGGGTGCAGGCCTCTGACTGTAAATGATGAAACTCTAAGAAACCAATGTGTACTGTATACCGTGCTGAAAGGAAAAAGCAGATGCACTGCTTCAGTCCCACTAGAATCTCTATACGTTGTTCACATGGTTGGCTGATTTATTGGTTATGTCAGCAAGACGACATAAGCAACCAGCAAATGGCCCCATGCTCACCTTTTACTGGCAGAGAAACAGAATTGGCTTTACCACAATGCTTTGAGATTTCACTACAACCCAATATTCAGTCACACTAATCTGCTGCAAAATCCTCAAAGGAAATCTGGGAATAAAGCTTTGCCTCACATTTCCAGAGGGATAAGAAATAAACCTGTTTTGCAAAATTGTAATAGGTGCACTACCTAAAAGTGCTGTGTAAAGTATTCAATTCTGCAAGAATGAGAAAAAAGAGAAAGATTAAAAGAATTCATGAGCCTAGTGTGCAAAGGCTAAATATCTATTCACCTTCCAGCAAATAATCAATACATTAAGATATTAAAAAACACAGACAATGTTTTATGATGATGTGAGAGTGTGGTACTTGAGGTAAAGCGGGAGTGGCCTAAGTTTGGTCCTTGACATCAGGATAATGTTATAAAGTGTGTCTGAATACAAGAGTCAGAGGTTTAGGGTCTACACTCTGAGAGTAGATCTCTGGGTAAGACATCAACAGATTGCAACACTCCAAGAACGATATTTTAAAATACATTTCCCACAGAAGAATGACGAAAATATTGTCAAATATTGAAAATATTGTGCCCATGATGTCTCTTTTGTCAGAGATACCTCAAACACTGAAAGGTAGATGTGAAAAGGATACAGCTAAAAAATATGTACAGAAAAAAAACTGCACAAAGAAGAAAGAAGGTAGAAAGGTAGGTCAGACACAGCTCCCAGCTGTTTTGCGCTTTGGTTTGTGTTGACATAGCTCAGTTGCTCAGATGCAATTTAAGGATGCAGTTACAGGTTTATGTTTTTGCGGAGAAAGTTTTTCAAATTCAAAATCTTCTTCTTTTTAGAGCTAAAAATATAAGCTACAGCCATATATACAGTCTTATGCAAAAGTTTGGCCACCCCTAAATAACAGATGTTGGTGAGTTTGTAATTGAAAAGATGTTAATACAGTCTCTGTAGGACATAGAAAAAAATACACAATATTTTCAGCAAACATTGATACATAGTTGCTTTTAATGCCATAAATTTAACAAAAATAAAAAATGAAAACATTATTAGATCAAGTTCAAGTTCTGTTTAGTGTCATATGTTAACGTTGGGTTACATTTACATTTATTCATTTGGCTGACGCTTACAATGAAATGTGCTGGACAAGTAGAAGCAGTAAATTCACCATATGGACAAAAAACCAAACAAGCAAACAAAAAAAGATAAAAAAGTAAAAGTAAAATATATAAATAAATATAGTATGTACAATACAAATACAAATATATAGGGAACGTAAGATGCGATGTTCAAAATTGTGAAAAGAGTGACCAGTGAACAGCAATATGGCACTGTGCAAAAGTTTGGGCAACCTAATAGTTCCAAAGTCTCAGATTCTCTCAGCTAAATCAGCTCGCTAGATCTGATGCATACTAATGTCATTAGTAAATTTCATCTGGTGTCAATTTCACAGCTTTACAAATACTCAGCTGTGTAAGACTCTGAAAATGAAAGTTTTTGATGCCCACAATGCAGGAGAAGGCCACAAGATAGAAAAGTGTTGTCAGCTTGTAGTTTCCACAATAAAAATGTAATTAAGAGATGGCAGTTCAGGGGAACTTTGGAGGTGAAGATGAGATCTGGAAGACCAAGAAAACTTTTTGAGAGAACTGCTCGTATGCTGGTCAGAAAGACAAATCAATTTTTGTGGATCCTCTGCTGTTCCTCCTTGCAGATCCTCTCCAGTTCTGTCAGGTTGGATGGTAGACAGTGGTGGACAGCCATGTTTAGGTCTCTCCAGAGATGCTCAATCAAGTCAGGGCTTTGGCTGGGCCATTCAAGAACAGTGAGTTGTTGTGAAGCCACTCCTTCATTATTTTAGCTGTGTGCTTAGGGTCATTGTCTTGTTGGAAGGTAAACCTTCGGCCCAGTCTGAGGTCCTGAGCACTATGGACTGTTGGGACTGTATTAGACAGGTGATGACTAGTGCTTGGTTTTCTCCACACATACCGCTTAGAATTAAGGCCAAAAAGTTCTATCTTGGTCTCATCAGACCAGAGAATCTTATTTATTTAATAACTCCATGCAGGCTTTCATGTGTCTTGCATAAAGCCCAGACTGGTGGAGCACTGCAGTGATGGTTGACTTACTACAACTTTCTCCCATCTCCCAACTGCATCTCTGGAGCTCAGCCACAGTGATCTTTGGGTTCTACTTTACCTCTTTCACCAAGGCTCTTCTCCCCCGATAGCTCAGTTTGGCTGGACAGCCAACTCTAGGAAGGGTTCTGGTTGTCCCAAACGTCTTCCATTTAAGGATTATGGAGGCCACTGTGCTCTTAGGAACCTTAAGTGCTACAGAAATGTATTTTGTAACCTTTGCCAGATCTGTGCCTAGCCACAATTCGGTCTCTGAGCTCTTCAGGCAGTTTCTTTGACTTCATGATTCTCATTTACTCTGACATGCACAGTGAGCTGTAAGGTCTTATATAGACAGGTGTGTGGCTTTCCTAATCAAGTCCAATCAGTCTAATCAAACACCATCTCAAGGATGATCAGAAGAAATGGACAGCACCTGAGTTTAATATATGAGTGTCACAGCAAAGAGTCTGAATACTTAGGACCATGTGATATTTCAGTTTTTTTTTTTTATAAATTTAATAAAGTGTCAACAATTCTGTCTTTTTCTGTCAATATGGGGTACTGTGTGTACATTAATGAGGGAGAAAAAAACTTGAATTATTTTAACAAATGGCTGCAATATTACAAAAAGTGAAAAAATTTAAGTGGGTCTGAATACTTTCTGTACCAACGGTATATATAAGTAAATAAATGTTTCCTCTGAGACATGTACAAGCTTAATTACTGTAAGTTTAGAATTGTTAGTTTGGGGATTGTCAATGCAGCCCCTTGAATAAGAAGCAATAAAAGATGGCACTACCTGTAGCAACCATAAACTGGTACAGCATTTTGAGCAAAGATCTTATTGAAATGTTATAAAACATGTTAAATATGTGTACAATATGAAGGCTAAGCTATTTCTCCATATTAGTTGGCTAAGACTAGCTAATATTTCACAGAAAGCCATTGGTAAAAAAAAAAGTATATATAGACTTCAGTATCAGTAATTACTTTTCAAACTTTGGTTCAAAAACCCTGTTTCTCACAGGTGCACAGCCACAGAAAGGCGCTGCATACAGTTTGTGTTATTAGCTGTGTCTAAGCAAACTGAACATTAAATACAGACAAGCTGTGAATACATATTGACCTTCTGCACTTGTACATCTGACCCTGGTTGTCCCAAGTTTGTAGACACTTGTTCATTTAGTGTTTCAGAGCATAAATAAAACCCTCTTCACTTCTGGGAAAGATTTACACTAGATATTGCAACAGTTCTGATTGTATTCGACCATAAACACATTAGTGAGGTCAGGCACTGATGCTGAATGATTAGTTCTAGACTACAAACCCAATTCTTTTTTTGTTACTGGATAGTGCTTCATCTACACTTGACACTGGACATAGTGACCTCAGGTTAATATGTGGCTGCTCCACAGCAAACATTTCTATTGGGAATGTTTTTTGATGAAGGTTATTCAAGCATCGGGCACTAAAATGGTTGTATTCGTGCTGGGTTCTAGATGTAGTGTATGTAGGCGTTAAAGTAATATAATGGTTAACAATATATACAATTTGTGCAGCATTAATTTGTATGTATAGCAGAAATTCAGTGTACCTTGTTTTGTGGGTCTGCAAGTATTTTCACTTACCAGTAAGCAGAGCATGATAGTGAAGGCCTCTCTCCTTGTCCTGGTAAGAGCAGACATCAAACAGATAGGCCTTCACAGGTCCATCTATGAAGTCTGCAGCAAAGTCAAAGAGTACTACACCGAACATGACCACTACTATGGACCAGGTCCTCTTCACTCCCCTGTGCCGCACTATGGCTGAAACGATAAGACATTCACATCCTCAGTTTCAAAAGAGATGTTTCAAGGAATGCATACTCTCAATTCCTCTCAATTATGCAAATGTATTTTTGACATTTTACTCATTATTTGCCTCAACTGATAAGTACAAAGTTATTAATTTAAATTAAAATACAAATATGGGATTTTGTTCTAGTATATCATTATCTATGTTCTTGAAGGCTTTGAATTAAACCACACAGAAAACCTCCTACTGTTCCATGTCAGCCAGAAGTGATGTAACACATAATTCTCCATGAATATTTGGCCAAATAGGGCTTATGTAGAGCCCATAACACACAGTGAGAAAAACAACAAACAAGCAAAAACAAGTAAAATTATTTAATTTGACTTTTGAATCGTCTGTTATGCTTTTTAGTTTTGAATCAAATAGGTTTATGACTTGTTCTGAACAGAAAATGTCCATGGGAAGCATAAACCACACTAGTAACGATTTAAAGCAACTAATTAAATTGTAATTAGTAAAACAAACATAGAGAATTATTTATTCAACATTCATAAGTTTGAACACCCCTACGAATAACGTTTTTTTTTTCTAAGTGACAACACTGTCTTAAATTATCCGTTTTAGATTTTTAATATTGTTTTGGTTTTGATTCAGCAAATAAATGGTAATTGTGCATTTAAGTACAGAAATGATAGATGTGAACTTTTCTATGTAATTAAGCCAGGGGTGCCCAAACTTTCATACTACTGTATAGGCCACTGTATAAGTGATCAAAAACATAACTTCTAACTTAATTAGAGAAAGGACAGTACATGACTGAGTAACTAAACTACCAAACTAATACATTGATTTAAATATGTACATTGTTGCTACATGACTCACATATATTTATTACATCATTTGTCTTTCAATAGACTTTGACCATAATCATGTCAATGTAATAAAGAAATATACATGTATAAATAAAGTGCACATGACGCACACATTTGAATAAGTAGATCATTAAGTCCATTTCTTTTCTTCAGTGGATTATTTGGGCTGACAAACACTGTCCAGTCTCACCTGATACCACTGCATCTCCATTCAGAAACATGGTGATGCCCACTAGCATCATAATCCCCAGCGACAGTATGTAGGGTCTCCTGCGACCCCATGGCGAACGGCAGTAATCGCTGGCAGAGCCAATGACCGGCTGTAGGATGAATCCCAGCACAGGGCTGATGAGCCAAACCAGGCTGTACAGGCTCCGGGGGAGTCCTACACTGAGCAGCACAGGCGTGACGAATGCTGCCTCCACCGCATAGCAGAATTCCCTTCCAAACATGACCATTCCATGCATGATGAGCCTGCCTCGCGACCTTCTGGCTGGCTCCACAGCCCCAAACACAGCCGACTCCATCGAGTCTGCAAAGTCTCCTTTAGGTCTGCAGTCCACCAAGTAGGGCTCCATGGCTGTGATGTGGCTGCCTGGCTCTGGGAACCTGGAGGGCTTGTCCTCACTCAGCAGAGTCATGGTTCACACTGCTAACCACCACTCCAAAATCTGCACCAGCTTAGCTCTACTGCATAGCTGAGAAAATGGTGTGCAAAAGGAGCGCTTGAGTAGCCCTCAAGATTTGATTAGAACTGAGGAGAGAGTAGGCAGTTGGCTGATTTGGATGAATGAAAAAAAGCTTCTTTTCCCCCTCCTGTGTTTCCCAAAGGATCCAGTGAGTTGTAAACACGTGACAGATTATGAGCCGAGAAGCCTTAGCTCGTTCCTGTTGCACAAAGACTTTCTAGTTGGGAATGTTTCTGAGAAAATGCTGTTGGCAGAGGTAGGATGGTTGTAAGCTGAGCTGGTATAAGCAATTACAGATTGATTCACAAGCACATGTTGCTTGTTATGTGTAATTATTATTTTTTTTATTTAGTTATTTTGCTGGAACTGGACTGGATCACAGGTTAACTTTTCATTGCTGACACAAAGGCTCTTTTGTGGTCTTCCACTGCACTTTCGGTCTGTCAAATGATGTAACATGTGACCTGTAGAGAGTGCCCAAGCTTCAGACTGGGGGTGGGGGAGCATACCAGCATTTAGCTCAAGTTTAAGAAAAATGCCATAATGCGGATGCTATGACCTCTTGCTACATAACTTGGCTCTAAGACAAGTTTACACCTCCAATTTTGAAAAACCTGCCAGTTCACACATGGATATACATTCTTGCTCAGCAGGTCCTACACTTTTGTCATGGGATACCACAAGGAATCTGCAAAGAGACCATGTGAGACACATGCCATTCGCCTGACTTTTCACAGTACACCGCCCATCAGAGACGGACTTAACCTGAAGAGGTCAGGACTCAGTTCACTGAGAACTTCCCTGTTCAGATTAAAATTCCACATTCCTTGCAAAACTATTAGACATGTAGACATGGGTAAGTACGGACACATTATAACCGACATTATGAAACATCTCTCTTGACAGTAGGCCAAACTCTCTAAAAAATAATATAATAATAAAAAAAGGAGTTGAATTATCCAAATAAAATTGTTAAATATAAATATGACAGGGATTGGTTTAGGTGATAATTACTACCAGAAAACAGAGGTGAATAATTTGTCAGTATTCCAAGGATAATGTAAGATGTTTTATGAAGTAAATTGCTTCATATTGAAATTATTTTCCTTAAACTCAAGAGGCACCCTAAGTAAATTAAGTAATTACCAAGTAACTGAACTAGAATAGAGGCAGAGGCTTTATTAGGAACATCATATATTATTTCAGTGGAAGATTTCAATCTAACTAAAGTGATTATTTTCATCCACACGTTTCCTATGAAAATAGGTGTCAACTAGTGGTGGACAAAGTCTACACTGGAGAGAAAACAAAAGTCATCTGTTTATGTCTGAACTTCAAATAATAATAATTTTAAAAATATATAAAAAACTGTTCAATGTAATTAATGTATCAGTTTTAGCTTAAAATTTAATTTTATGCCATTTTCTTTTAAGCTATTTGGAATCATTCGAAGCAAATATTAGATTTTGTTGATACAATGTGAAGGACAACCACCACTTTAAAGCAATATTAAAAATGTATGAATTCAAAAGAAGAACAGGCGTTAAAAGATGTTATTCCAACAGTGACAATGTTTTTAAATGCTTATTAAAGATGAATGTAGGTAGTAATGTAGGAAGTAGGATAAAAACAAACAAGAACACAGTACGAACACTTTAATTTTTCAAATCATTTGTACAAAGAAATCAATGTATTCAGTCCATTAAGATTTATATATTAAAAATATAATAAGTGCTCCTTTTAATCTTGAAGTTTTCATGAATTGACTTATAATAGTTGTACCAATGGTCATTGACATGAAGAAATCAAATGTTTAATCTAACTGGTTAATAGTTGTGCTGGGTTATACTGGATACAATCAGAAACGTATTTTTGGTTCACAATGGAGTTTAGCAGCAATATGTTATCTTGAAAAAGATGGGGAAAATTACAATTTAAGAAATTAACATTTTCTTTACATCCACATCAACACTGATCACATTTCATTGCACAATCAGTGCTTTGACAGTGTTCTGCTTAGTTGTCCTTTGCTTATAACACTCATGTATTTATTGTACAAATTATGCAAAAACATGAATCCAAAGGCCAGATTTTTAACAGACATTTATCTGAATCATGCTTCATAGCTGCCTAGTTGCTAGTTCTGTGTATTAGATGTGCCATATGGATGGAGTAGATTAGGTTTAAATGAAAAATGTCTCTACTTGTCACCCTAATTTTACTCTAAAAGAAACTGCAGATTACAAGAACATGAACTGTCACTTTCAGCTCCACTCCACCACCCTTCTCCCCTACCCCCTCCCCGCATGAAACCGCTGTAGACAGTGGATCAAAGGAGTTATTTTCAGCTTAAATGCTCTTCACACGTCACTCCTCAGCTGAAGGCAATAGGTTTCAAGGCAAGAATATGTTTTTTACTGCATCAGGTAATACAGTCTACCTCTGACCACATACTACAAACGTGCCTTAGCTTCATTGCACTCTACAATGCCTGCAGAAAGCAGCTTTTCAATCTGGGCTGAATCCAGGCCATACTCCCTCAGTACAGAGCGGGTGTGCTCCCCAATGAAAGGGTCACGAGAGACACAGGGATCAGCAGGCGAGCCGGACAGGACAGGTGCTGGCCGGGGGCTGACTTCCCCCTCTGTGTTCCTGAAGAATGACTGCCTCTCATGATTATGAGGATGTGAACTCACATCATCCAGGGAGAGTACAGGGGTAACACAAGCGTCTGTCCCATCGAAAATCTGACTCCATTCCGCTTGCGTTTTCTTGGCAAATACCTGGGTAAATGTCTGCTTTAGATGTGGCCAATCAGATATGCTCATCTGGGCAGGAAGGTCAGCTGTGTCCAGTCCCAGCCCTGAGGTGGAGCAGACATGCATTACTAATAAGGATTAAGAAAGGGAAACAAATCTATACAACAGCTTAAAGAAGACCTGTGAATCCACTGGCCATTATATAACACAGTGTAGTTCTGACATCTTGATGTGTGTGGGACAAACAAAACTTGCTCCAGTCATTAAGGTTTTACTGAAATTCTAAAACAATTTTACTCCGTGTAAGAAATCAGATGTAGAAATGACAACATGGATAAAACTGCAGCTGCATCATAGAATATTTAGTATCACATCTTTTTATTTGATCCTGAAAGTTTAAACAGTGTTATTCTGATGCAGAACATTCTTCAAGGACGTGCTTTGAAGCTTATTCCTAATTGGGGGAAGTCTAGTTTACACATGTACAAGTGTTTACACAAGGTTTTGAAAGGGAAGTTGAAGTTGAAGTGGCCTAATGTTTAGAGAAGTGGGTTTGTAATGAAAGGGTTGTTGGTTCAATTCCCAGAACCAGACATAAGGTTGAAAGGTCCTTGGCACTCCCGACTGCTCACCTTGTCGCTCTGAATAACTGTGCATTACTGAGTGAATTATATAAATGTATACACTGGAATAAAAAACGTCCCAAAAGCTTGTGGTGAATTGTTGTCTGTCTCTGCTCTGTGATGGGTTGACCTCCTCTCCAGGGTGGAACCTGACTTGTCGTCTCCAGCGACTCAGTTTGTAGAATTGTATAAGCAGTGTGATGAATGAATGAATGAATAGTTATACACTACTGAAATGGCTTCTCATTTCCAGGAGATCTACCACCTTGCAGAGCTGAGCTCTAATATAGCACATCTGATCCAGGTAATAAAGGCTCTATGGTGTGTCTGATCATGACAGCCTGGTGTGTTGGATCTGAGCTCTTCAGAGTTGGTCATCCCTTGCATTATTGAGTGAATTATAGAAATGTATACACTGGAATAAAAACTCTAATATTTTGTTAAAAAATAATAAAGCACATGCCATGATTGTAATGACTGCAGGGGATTCTTGGCTGCTTGTATTTTAGACTCCATGACAGAATATAGAAACTGAAAATAAGAGAAGCCAGTAAAAGGTGCTATATGGTCATTAAATAAAACTGAAAGTGCATGAAAAGTGTAGTGAGAATACTGCATTTACTGACCTTGGATGAACTGATTATAGAACTGTGGTTCAATGGCCCCCACTGCCATGTATTTTCCATCAGCGGTGCGATACGTGTCATAGAATGGAGCTCCACTGTCAAGCATATTTTCCCCACGGGGTCGATTCCATAAACCAATACTACGCGATTTCCACATAAAGGATCCCACATATGCAGCTCCCTCCACCTGGACAAAAACATTGAGGACATGGTGTTAGAAACAAATTTCTGGAAGTGCTACCTGGGTGCAGAGAAAATGCATTCCTCTGGTGCTAGCCAATCAGAGATCAATAACAATTCAAAAGTGTGAAAAAATCATGAGGCACTCAAGAGGAAAAATAAGTGTTAAAAAGCCTTTATTAAACTTGGCTATAAATTAAATTATGCCTACATGTTTCAGCCGTGCTGGCCTTCTTCACTAGCCTTAAGAACATACCCATTAGGAAACTTTTAGATTTTCCGATCTTTTAACCATCTATAATTTCCATTTACAGTACTTGCTGAACAAAAGGGGCCTCACACCATGCACACAAAACAGCAACAAAAAGCACAGCTGCAGCTGACCACACACACATACACACGCCACAGACTGACAAGTGAAATACCCTGTAATACATGCTTTATTCTCTTTCTGTGCAATATTCCTCCGTGCAATATTTCTTGCATTTTCTTCACAGTGTGCATTTACAACTTATATACACACATGCACACACTCTCTCACTCACAAACATATACTGTGCTGTAAATAATAAGCTACATTTCAAGTTACATTTCAACACATGCCTCTTATTATGCCTCTCACATTCTTATTATTTTTGTGCACTACTTTACTTGTAAATACTTTTATCTACCAGTAAGTAAAAAAACGTATTTATTGTTTTTCTTAGTACTCTGTTTGTTGCTCTTTATGTTGTAACATTGCAAATTTTCCACTTGTGGGACAATAAAGAATTACCTTATTCTTAATTGCTTTGCCACTGAAATTCAATACAAGGAGCCCTGTTGATTGGAATATACTGACCTTAATCATGTAACACATGGCACCAGTTTTATTATGCTTAGAGAACAAATTAATCAAAATAACACATATAAACATATAAATAAATTAACATGTATGGCATTTAAGTCCTGACAGAAGACCAATTCCAAGAGTTTTTAAATATATGTGACAACTTCATTATTTTTTAGCCCAAGCCAAAACCCAAAATTCTGTTAATCCTAACGATTGCCTAAAATTTGTAGAGCATAAACTGTGTTTCTTTCCTCATATTGGAAAAAAAAGATGGTTATATACATGGCCAAAACCATAAGGAATAGCTATTTCAGTTATTTACTTAACAAAAACATCAGCCAAGTAATTTCCTATGGGATGAATTACATTTTCTGATTTTGATCAGATGTTACATTGATATAGGTTAAGTAAATATGGTTAGGTAAAAAAAGTTAAATACTCAGTTCTTTATTAAGAAATGTTCACATATCAATGTGTAATATTGCTTTTATTCATTGCTGGAACAAAAAAGTAAACCTGACACACACATGTCTTTGGACTGTGAGAGCAACAGGCAGAATCTTACAGAAATAAAGAGGAGAACATGCAAAATCCACACAGAAATGATCCAGATCCTGCTTTAAAGCATTAAATGTAATATAAACATTTTAAAACATTTATTAATGTATAAATATATTTTGTTCATTTTACTGTTGATGCAATGGGTTCTAATGGACCATTAATAAGCTGTGAGGCAACAGTCATCGCTGTGAAGTTTCCAGAGTGTAACATGCAAAGTTTAAAAATTAAATCTGTTGAAAGTTTAAAATAATTAATGCACTTTTGCTGAAATTGGGCCTTTGCAAGTCCCCCCTATGTTTGCATAGGTTTCCTTCCACTGTCTAAAAGCTTGTGGTGAATGGTTGTCTGTCTCGGTGTTGTCCACCTTTCCAGGGTGAATCCTGACTTGTGTCCATAATCAACTGGGATCGGCTCCAGCTTCCCAGTGACATGAATTGTATAAGCGGTTTGGAAAATGAATGAAGTGTTATACCCTACTGCAATGGTGCCTCACGTCCAGGAGATCTACCACCCTGCAGAGTTGAGCTCCAACTCCAAATCGACACATCTGATCCAGGTAATCTGCCTGATCATGAGAGCCTGGTGTGTCGGTTCTGAGCTCTTCAGAGTGGTAGCGCTCCAACAGTTGGGCATCCCTGTCCTAAAAACCTACACCCTGTGTTAATATTTTAATCTGTAAATTTGTCATTTAACTGATACCACAGGGTTGCGTCTTCAGTCCAGCTTTATTTACCCTGTTCACCCATGAGTGTGCACCAATCCACTCCAACAAAATTATAGAGAAGTTTGCTGATGACACCACTATAGTGGGTCTGATATCAGGAGGAGATGAGACCCACTACAGAGAGGAGCTTCAGCATCTGGTACAGCGGTGTTCAGACAGCCACCTCGTCCTGAACACATCCAAAACAAAAGAGATTTCTATGGACTTTAGGAGAGCAAGGAAGACTACACCTTCCACCCTCCATATCAATGGAGAGGAAGTAGAGAGGGTGGATGACATCAAATGCCTGGGGCTCCACATCACAAAGGACCTGAAGTGGACATTGAACACCTCCCACCTGGTGAAGAAAGCTCAGAAGAGACTCAAGAAGAGCAAGAGCCCCCACTCAGCTCCTAGTAAACTTCTACAGGAGCACAATCAAGAGCATCCTCAGCTTCGGAGTCACAGTTTGGTTCTCCAGCTGCACTGCAGAGAACCGGAGAGCCTTAGCTCAGACGGTCAAAACCGCACAGAGGATTGTTAATGCCAAGCTCCCGGACCTCGACACAGTGTACGCCAGCCGCCTACGTAGGAGGGCTGACAACATCACCCCACCCACCCAGGTCACAAACTGTTTTAGAGTGATCCCCATGAGGTCTCTTGAAAGCAATCACCATCTCTTGTGTTTTGCTGATGTTTTGCATTCACGCATTGTGGAAAAAAGATCCAGTAACATATATGCATGTGGCAAAAGTAAGTAAATCCTTAGAATTACCACATATTTTGAAGGTGAAAACCGAGTCTCTGTTAATACAATGACAATCAGGTGGAAGAGGGAGATGGTGTTTTATTTAAAGAACAGGGATCCAACAAGGCCTTATCACACATACAACACATTTGTGTCTGTGTATCAAAAGGAGGTGTCTTGGGCAGGTGTGTCAAAAGTAATCACATTCATTACTCAGGTAGAAGCATAAATACTAGGGTTTAAAAATACTTCTGTAGAAGTTGAAGTATCAACTCCAGCTTTTTACTCAAGAAAAGTGTAAAAGTACTGGTTGCAAAACTACTTAAAGTATAAAAGTAAAAGTAATGTAAGAGGTGAAAATGTCATTAAGAACAAAAGCTTTTAAAAATGCAAATATATTAAATATATAATATATATATATAATATATATATATATATATAATATATTAATATATTAAAGAACCATTTTCTTGAAGCGGAATATATGATTTTAGACTAGTTGCCTATAAGTATCGTAATGGTGCAAAAAGTCAAACTTCAGTAGCATGTTTTCAAAAACCTTAACTGGAATGCCCTTATATTGGAATGCCCAGTATATTGCCACTTAAAGCTGTTTTAGGACCACAAGCAGATGCTGGCATG